>CAWUFW010018318.1:0-226383 GCA_963921515.1 Calotriton arnoldi
TGCAGTGGTGTTTGGGTAGTGTAGGGGGTCGTGGCTGGGGGTAGTGTTTTAGGGTTTAAGGTAGTGCAGTGGTGTTTGTGTAGTGTAGGGGGTCGTGCTGGGGGTAGTGTTTTAGGGTTTAGGTAGTGCAGTGGTGTTTGTGTAGTGTAGGGGGTCATGCTGGGGGTCGTGTTTTAGGGTTTAGGGTAGTGCAGTGGTGTTTGGGTAGTGTAGGGGTTTGTGTTTTAGGGTCGTACAGTGGTGTTTGGGTAGTGTAGGGGGTCGTGCTGGGGGTAGTGTTTTAGGATTTAGGTTAGTGCAGTGGTGTTGGGGTAGTGTTTTAGGGTTTAGGGTAGTGCAGTGGTGTTTGTGTAGTGTAGGGGGTCATGCTGGGGGTAGTGTTTTAGGGTTTAGGATAGTGCAGTGGTGCTTGTGTAGTGTAGGGGGTCGTGCTGGGGTAGTGTTTTAGGTTTAGGGTAGTGCAGTGGTGTTTTTGTAGTGTAGGGGGTCATGTTTTAAGATGCAACGCTCCAATACCTGACCAGTCTGCACTACATAAAACTGCAAAAAAACTAAAAATAAAAAGTGTTTTGCACACTTTTGTCATTGGGCTATATGTGGGCTACATCTCGGTAATATTTGTGCTACATTTGGGCTCTTTTTTCACTGGTGGCCATCTTGGAAGACTTCTTTGTTATGAAGTTTCCTAATTTCCTCATTTACTGCAGTCTCCTCAGTAGGAAATGCTTTCAGTTTTTTACTTTGATTCCATCAAGAAGGCATTCAGATGTGTCACACATTTGCCATAAATTCAGAATGTTATTACTCTAGTTGTTCATTAGATCACTGTAGTAAAGCTACTGCTCACCAAGGAGTTAACTGGAAGTCTACTGCTGGTATTGAAAGTGATTGTTTCAGTCTGCATGTCAGAATTTTCTAATGAAATAGAAGAGGATTTGAGATCTCACTTAAAACATGCACTAAATTTTCTTTTTGCAGCACTAACCATAATTTCTATGGCAAAATGAACCCCCTCATTTTGTTCCTTTTTAAATTAAATGTTTTAAGTGTTACCAGTTTATTCCAATCAAGATGGCTTCAGGTGTGCCATACTTTTGTCATAAGTAAGGCTGTTAGCACTCTAGTTGTTCTTTAGAACACTCTGGGAAGCTGCAGTAGAACACAAAGGCATCAACTGACAGGCTGCTCCTGTTGAAATATAACAGGAAGATATTTGAGATCTCACTTAAAACATGTCCTAATTTTTCTTTCTACAGCACTAACCATAATTTCTATGGCAAAATGAACCCCCTCATTTTGTTCCTTTTTAAATTAAATGTTTTAAATGTTACCAGTTTATTCCAATCAAGATGGCTTCAGGTGTGCCATACTTTTGTCATAAGTAAGACTGTTAGCGCTCTAGTTGTTCTTTAGAACACTCTGGGAAGCTGCAGTAGAACACAAAGGCATCAACTGACAGGCTGCTCCTGTTGAAATATAACAGGAAGATATTTGAGATCACACTTGAAACATGTCCTAATTTTTCTTTCCAGAGCACTAACCATAATTTCTATGACAAGATGAACCCCATCATTTTGTTCCTTTTTAAATTAAATGTTTTAAGTGTTACCAGTTTATTCCAATCAAGATGGCTTCAGGTGTGCCATACTTTTGTCATACGTAAGGCTGTTAGCACTTGTTGTGTCCTGCGAGACACGTTCTAGTGTCTCGACAGGCACAGAGTTAGTAGCCACTCCCCTATGGGAGTGGGCACACTTGCACCCCACATGCATCCCTCACAGGCGTCACGAGTGACGTGAGCCTGCCAATAAAAGGGCCCGGGTGCACGTGCTCGTGGCCAGTTGATTAACGATAGCCACAGTGCCTGCGTGAGTTCTTCATCATCATGTGGGCCTAGAGCCCACGACATAACATTTTGGCGACGAGCGGGTCTGACCCCGCGCGCACCGCGGCTCCTGCTCGAGTTTTTCTTGGTGGGGGAGGTGCGTTGCCTGACCTGGTGGCGGCCCCGTACTCACTGTAGCCCGTGACGCCAACCGGCCCTGAGATGGGTGACCGAAGACTGCGTCCCAGCACAGCAGCCCCACCGCGCCGATGACCATCTGATGGACACCCTGCGCGCTCTGGAAGGAGCTGTGTCCCATCAGCGCCTCTGCGACGCCTGGCGTTTGTGCAGTCGACCCTGTGGCAAGGCCGCTGATGCGGGCAAGACGGAGGGGGCAGTAGACGGACCATCAGGCGAGTGACAGACAGGCAGCCCCTGCGCCTACAAGACGCCGCAAGCAGCGCCCGCTGTGCCTGCCCCGCCGTCGTCCAGGGAGCCTCGGCCCGCGGCAGTGAGAGTCGGCATGGCGCTGGTCGTGCCTAGGTGAGCTCCAGCGACTGCCAGCCCACCGAAGGCCTACCGAGAGCACCCGCCACGCTTGAAGGTGAGAGGAAGAGCATATCAGCCCGGCAGCGGCTCCCGCCCCTCCCGCCAGCGAGAGCGCACGAGTTAGTGATCCGGCTCCCTGCGTCCCCAATGGCAGGCAGCGCTACCTTCAAGACGCCAAAGCAAACAGGGAAATACAGGGTCACAGTTAACCACTGCACCTTACCTCGCGTCAACAGCGAAGTCCACAGCGCCCACGAGACAGCAAGGCCTGCAGTATGATGACTGCTGCCGAGGCCGAGTGAAAAGCGCACGCGCCACCTGGTGCTTGATCGGAGCACCACACAAAATACAAACAAACAAGTGACTTGCGAGGGCAACCTCAGGAGAGACACCAGTAGCGCTGCACCGGCCAATATGGTCAGGGACTACCGCCAATGCCCCTCCCTGTCCTGCGCATTACCACCGTTAAACAATTAAAGCAATTGGACATGAGAGGAGTTTTCTTTGGAAGGCGGGGGGTCTCGCGACCCCCCGGCCGTATTTATTAAAACATGAAAACAAATTAAAATTTGAAATAAACAATATTTACACAAGCATTTTTATGCAGAAAATTAGACATTAGGTACAATCAATGTAGACAGGTATCAATGGCTAACCTTAACAAATGTCTAATACAGCGTGTTTCCTAACCGAATCTAACATCATACTTATTACTTTTCTGCATATCCTAGTTTTGGGCCTACGGCAAGGTCGCTAACCGGTGTCATATCCTTATTAACCAGCTACGCCCTCACGTATGAGTGCGCATGCGCAGAGGGCCCGTTTACCGAGAGGGTACTTCCCCCTCCCGGTTACCCCCGTACGCTCCATGAACTCCATTACCCAAAGGGGGGCCCTTGCACTCTGCGCCGTTTAATGACGTCATCGTGCACGTGCGGGGTGGCTAACCAGCCCAGAGAAAGCGTGACTCCCCCTCCCCGCACCCATCCAACCAAGCGGATGTACCGCCCCTGGAGTTCTGGGAGAGACCCCTTGCTCCTCCCCTGGGCGACCCCATTCAAGAATGGTGACGCCCCCTAAGGACCTTAAATTGACTGTTCACCGATCATGACCTTACCGCCTGACCAAGGACTATCAATAAATACGACAATTATGTTACCTGCAAACGGGCAAAAGGCCTAAGGACAAAGTTTACACAAAACCTTACTGTGCAACCATAGCTTGATACTTGAGCCTGTAAACGGGAAAAAGGCCTAAGGAAAACTCACACCAACTCACAAACTACAGTGAAAACGAACCTAAAATGATACAATGAACATACAAACGCAAGAATCTGCTTCAGGGGCTGGTGGGTGGGAAAGATTATTCTGCGCCTTTGCGAGGCGCGGGGCAAGCCTGGGGAGTGCGGGAACAAGAGGGCGCTCCCGCGCTCCCCGGCCTTTAATCCCTCTGGGGCAGACCAGTTCCAACTGGTCCGCCCACTCTGGCTCCCCTCCTTTGCCCCGGAAGCAATTAGATTGCTTCCGGGTCAATGCAGGAGCCAGCACCAATCGGCGGTGGGGCGCGCCCGCCGCGTCATCAAGACGCGGCGGAGGGGCACGCCCCACCACCGAGAGTGCAGGGGAGGAGGGGGGCCGGCGCCCGCAATACGTGCGAGGGGGGCTGAGCGGCCCCCCCTTTCCTTATGGTCAGGGACTACCGCCAATCCCCCTCCCTGTCCTGCGCATTACCACCGTTAAACAATTAAAGCAATTGGACATGAGAGGAGTTTTCTTTGGAAGGCGGGGGTCTCGCGACCCCCGGCCGTATTTATTAAAACATGAAAACAAATTAAAATTTGAAATAAACAATATTTACACAAGCATTTTTATGCAGAAAATTAGACATTAGGTACAATCAATGTAGACAGGTATCAATGGCTAACCTTAACAAATGTCTAATACAGCGTGTTTCCTAACCGAATCTAACATCATACTTATTACTTTTCTGCATATCCTAGTTTTGGGCCTACGGCAAGGTCGCTAACCGGTGTCAAATCCTTATTAACCAGCTACGCCCTCACGTATGAGTGCGCATGCGCAGAGGGCCCGTTTACCGAGAGGGTACTTCCCCCCCTCCCGGTTACCCCCGTACGCTCCATGAACTCCATTACCCAAAAGGGGGGGGCCCTTGCACTCTGCGCCGTTTAATGACGTCATTGTGCACGTGCGGGCTGGCTAACCAGCCCAGAGAAAGCGTGACTCCCCCTCCCCCGCACCCATCCAACCAAGCGGATGTACCGCCCCTGGAGTTCTGGGAGAGACCACTTGCCCCTTCCCCTGGGCGACCCCATTCAAGAATGGTGACGCCCCCTAAGGACCTTAAATTGACTGCTCACCGATCATGACCTTACCGCCACAGGCCAGCATAGTTGACCGACTATCTGGCCCCCCCTATCCTCCTCTTCCGAAAGGTCATGTCTACTTACAACCTCCCAGCCCTGCCAAAAGGTTCTCCAGAAAAAGTTGGTTACCTGCCCCAGTCAGATGGACCCTGTCTTGCAAGAAGAACTGTTCCCCCCAGATACACCCATGTGGTATATTCTGTAGTTGAGGTGACCGAAATAATTTCTCTATCCTGTTGTTGATCCTCTTTACCGAGTGATTCAACGCCCTGACCGAGTCCCCCCCCCTCCATTTGAGCCTGGGAATCATCTGAGACCACACTATGGTGCAGCCTTGGCATGTTTTAGCTAGCCAGTTTACTTCCGATATTATCTCATCCATCAGGACCCTCCTGCCCAATTTCACCAGATCGTTGCCCCCCAGGTGTAGGATAACTACTGCAGGCGGCGGGGTGTGTCTATTGAGCAACTCTGTAAAGAACCCCCTAAACTGACTGAGGCATAGGCCCACCCTACCATGAAAGGAAACTTCGAAACCTCCTTGTTCCGCCCTCTGTCTATAGCTACCTGAAAAGAAAACAGATTTCACGCGCTTTACAAATGAGTGACCAACCACCCATACCACTAGTGTCTCCTTCCTCCGTTCCTGTGACCGCCGTGCTGAAGGTACTTGCTGTTGGTGACCCGGCAACAGTTTCCGCCCTGCGTGACAGGTTCGAGAAACTGAAATAGAAGCAAACAACAAGACAGGCGTCAGCGTAACTTACTTGTCACCTCACAGCATGTGCATCCGCACGTAACGTTTGTAACAGTTGGAAGACCATCTCCCAATCCTTTTTACGCTGCTCGCATGCAATCCTCTAGCAGTCGCCTCGGTGGCCGCACCTATCCTGAAGGAATGCGTCCCAAAATCCTTTGGATTGAAACCAGCCCTGTCCATTGTCATCGACAGTACTCTTTGGAATTGGAACCTGGTCAGTGGGGTACCGTCTGCATGCATTAACAATGCTCCCTCCTTCGCGCCCGCTCGCTGTTTGATAAAGGCTTCTACGTGGAACACTGGGCAGCAAGGATTAGCCCGTGCCCGATGGAGTACCAGCCCGTCCCCCCGGGCCTCCTGGTCAGTTTTTGATTTACGTATGGTAATCAACAGCACCTCGCCCAATATTTTTGTGTGTTCCAGTCGAAGACCCCCCAGCATGTCCTGCTTGCTGCTAGCCACCAGTTCCCCTACCCGGACTGCCCCATAAAAGGCCAAAGTAAAGGCGGCTCTGAACAAGAGTACTTCCCCATATGAACTGCAGGTGTCGGACAAGGCATTCAATAATGATGCCAGCCGGTCTAAACCTATCGGTTGCCTGGAATCTGCGGTGGTTGCTTGCAGGCACCGCCACCCCTTTAGTGCCTTCCGCACGACGAAACTATTCGTGGGGTCTCTGGCCCCCCTGAGTTGTGCCATGAAAGACACGGCCGCCCTGTGTCTGCTAGCTGTCGCTGCTGAGCGCCCCTCCTTATGTAATGCATCTAGGTACTTAGCGAAATTCTCCTCATGCTCCCATTTCTCTGCCCAGTCCCGTCCCAAAAAGGAGCAATAAGACAAAAACGCCCCTTCGTAAGCTGTCCTGGTCCTGGGCGCTAGGCTAGCTGCCACGAGGTTCTGTAGCTGGGGGCACCAATTTGCCAGAGTGTTGCTGGGAAGTGTGCAGGCGTCGCCTCTGCGGATGGTAGGTGTTCCCTGAATACCTGCATCTTAAAGCGAGAGAGTGCATCGGCTGCGTTATTCAACACCCCTGGGACATGTTTGGCCCTAAACTGTACATTGAGTTTCATGCAAACCAACACAATCTCCTTAAGTAGGCGGAGTATAAACTTACATCGTGCCGCCTGCTGGTTGATACATTCGACTACCGTCATGTTATCTGACCAGAAGATTACAGATCGATTACACAACTGATCAGGCCAAACTGTTAATGCAACCCATATTGGAAATAGCTCCAAGAAACCGATATTAGCTGTCAGGCCGTTCGCATCCCACCAAACCGGCCACCGTTGGGCCACCCACTTGTTTCCCAGTATGGCACCAAAACCCACACTGCCTGCAGCATCCGTCCATAGACCTAACTCTGCAGACGTAGTAGGGGGACCGCACCACACCACTCTGCCGTTAAAGCCCTCCAGAAATGCGATCCAAATACGCATGTCCTGGCGGACCTCAGCCAGCAATCTAGTGTGATGGTGTTTCTCTCGCATGCCCGTCATGGCCTGCGAGATTGAGCGGGAGAAGGGGCGTGCCATGGGTATGACTCTTAATGCGAAATTCAGCTGGCCTACAATCTGTTGTAGCTGCTGGAGCGTCACTCTATCTTTGGCCAAACCTTGCTGGAGAGCTGCTCTAAATTTCGTGATTTTGTCTTTTGGCAACCTGAAACAGCCCTCCACCGAGTCCAATTCTATGCCTAAGAATTCCAATGTGGTTGCAGGGCCCACCGTCTTTCCGGGTGCCAGCGGGACCCCAAAAGCCCGCATGAGCACGCAAAATTCCTGCAATGCCCACCCACACTCCTGTGAGCCTGCCGACCCCAGAAAGAGAAAATCATCCAGGTAATGCATGACATGGAGGTGCCCTGACGTTTGCCTAAAAGCCCATTCCAGAAAGGAACTAAATTTCTCAAAGTAGGCGCATGAAACCGAACAACCCATGGGCATGCACATATCCATATAGAATTTGTTCTGAAAAGAGAAACCTAGCAGATGCTGATCTAGGGGATGCACTGGCAGTAGCCGAAAAGCCGATTCTATATCCGACTTGGCCATCAAGGCTCCCGGTCCGAGAGCCCTCAACATATCCACTGCTTGGTCAAAAGACGCATACTTAACACTACAAATGTCTTCATTTATGGCGTCGTTTAATGATGCGCCCCTGGGTGCTGATAGGTTATGAATGAGCCTGTACTCGCCCTCCTCCTTTTGGGGACCACGCCGAGGGGCGAGCAAACAAAATTCGATACAGGGATGTCATTAAACGGCCCCGCTATCCTACCCAGGCGCAGCTCTTTAGCTATTTTTGCCGCCACCACATCTGGGTTGTGCTTAACTGAAAGTTGATTCCTACATTCTGGTGTTCCGGTATATCCCACCGCTGGGATCCTAAAGCCCTGCCCAAATCCTTCCTGTAACATCGCCGCCGAGGCATGGTCAGGGTACCTGTTCAGCCAAGGAGTCATAGCCAGAATGTCGATGGGTGAATGAGCTACCAAACGGCCTCCTCCCTTAATCCTGCTTCTTTCTTCCCCTACTTCCCGAGGCATTACCTTTATTGCGGCAGACTGTTTCTGGGTGGGAAGGATGGTTACAAATGGAACATGCGTGCCTGAACTTGCAAGTGCCCTGTGTCCTGGTGCATGTACGCTTGTTAAAATCCCAGCACACCCCTTTTCGCCCACCACTGCTCCCCGTCTTAGTGGCTGTGCCACCCCCCTGAGGTGACCGAAAGGGCTGCTGGTGATTGGAGTGGTAGCTTTTGCTCCAGCTTGGCCCCGCACTCCCTGCCGTAAACTGGCCATACCATGAAATTGAATCCACTCTATCCCATGATAATGCGTGGTCAAACTCCTTAGCCTTCCTGAAAGTAGTGTCGTACTCCTTCCACCCATCCCCTCCATATTTCTCGCTGAAAGTTGTGATCCTACTCTGGTAACAAGCCATTTCGGCCTGCAAATTCGGGAAGCGCTCGGCTGTGATTGCCATAAACACAGAAAAGGCTCTAATCCAGTTGATCAATGTCTCCTCCACCCTGAATCTCGCCATTTCACCTCGCCATTCGCTAGGCAACATCCAGTCTTTCTGTTTCCTAGCATACTCCATTTCTCTGTTATCAACTAGCAAGGAAAACATATTGACATATTTTCCCGCCCAGATCAAATCCTTCACTTCTTGTGTCACATGTTGAGCCAGATTTTCCCTCCTGGAGGGTATTGTCCCTTCCCCCAGCACTGGTAATGCCACCTCCTTACCACTTTCTGCGGGTCGCGTTGGTTCAACCATCTTGTCCCTTCCAGAGTCGCTGCCCGGACCTGTTGCTTGTGGAGTAAAGGGCGCGCTTGGCCCCCCCCGCCACCCTGTGCAATCATGATCTTTGCCACCATTTTCTGAGCCTCCGCTGAGGGGTCCTCTCCCACCTCCCTGGCACCCACTGAAGAAGGTAACATCCCACCTATCCCTAGCCAAGGCAGTACAGCCGCTATCTGCGCTGCCAGCTCTGGAGGTACCCGACCAACCACTGGGGGTGCTGTAACTGGCATGGGGGATCCCGAGCCGGGTACCGGAATCGGCGCGGGTACCACCGGGACTACCGCTGGGACCACCGGAGGCACTATGCTTGGTACTGGCGCCGGAGAGGCCGGAGCCGGTGTCCCCGGTAGGTTTGTCGGGATAATGGGAGCGGGCATAGGAGCTACCGGCGGTCCAAGCCCTTCCTCAGGGACCACCCCAGAAGGCCCCCCCTCTTCGTGTGGCTTGGGGACCCGACCGCTACCCTTCTTGGCCCTGACCCGCTTGGGCAACGCATCCAAATCCCCCTCGGCTGCGGGGGCACAATTATTCGCTTGGGTCTCCCAGATGGCCCAACCTGTTCGTCGAACCTTTGCCTGAGCTCTGCCACGCTCTTGCCTATCTGGTCAACCTTCCCCATCTCCTGTCCATAGCTGTCATCTTGCGCATCATGCCCTCCAGCATATGCTCCATGCGGGAGCGCCTCGCGCCACGACCACTAGTCATCCCTGCAACAAGTACACCACCTGCACTTACCCCCTACACTGAAAGCCCTGCTGTGTCTCAGTGCCCACTAGCGCCTTTACCTGCTCCGAGTTGGAGGTACACAGACTGGCCGTAAGCACCATGCAACTGTGACCGCGACACACCAGCTAACCTGGGTGTTGGGCGAGCGCACTCTAGCCCGGCGGCCCAACAGAAGCAGTGAAATGCAGGCCTGCCTGTGTCCCCGGATCGCGTCGTCCACCGCGCCCCTCTCCTTTGGCTCAGTCGCGTTACCGAGATCCTAGGGTGAAAAGTAAGTTAGGGTATCGCACTGCCAAATCTTCTCAAAAAAGGCCCTTATTTTTGTGTGCAGCCGGTCCCAACGCCCCCACGTTAAATACCTTGCCCAAAAGTAAGTTAGGGTACCGACTTGTGCCTTATTAGCAGATCGCCCCTCACTAAAACAGTGCCACCACCACCTCACATTTCCTATCTATCACCATCAAATTTAAAAAAAAAAAAAAATTTTTTTTTTTAAATTTTAAATACAGAAGTTATGGGCTTTGAACCCTTGTCAAAACCTTTCAGTCCAAGTACTTTAGCAAAATATTGCTCACCTGCAATTATTTGCTTCCCCCTCTAAAAATGCCTATCTGCCCCTGTGGTCTCCCATCCATGTGCTGCCCCTGCCTACCCTGCTTCGCCCTCAGTTACCAACTGTGCTGCTGGAGTCAAACAGAGTCTGCGCTGGCCGGGACAGCAGGGAGCACGATCCGCTCACTCTCCTCCTCGAGGCTGGCAATCTAGCCGACGGACCACGTCCTCTCCCCGCGAGTCACGCAAACCCGGGCCCGCAGCTCTCAATGCCGATCCGGACCGCCGGGATCCTAAACACCTGAAATTAACCACAAAAAAAAGAAAAGATTATTCTGCGCCTTTGCGAGGCGCGGGGCAAGCCTGGGGAGTGCGGGAACAAGAGGGTGCCTCCCGCGCTCCCCCGGCCTTTTAACCCCTCTGGGGAAGACCAGTTCCAACTGGTCCGCCCACTCTGGCTCCCCTCCTTTGCCCCGGAAGCAATTAGATTGCTTCCGGGTCAATGCAGGAGCCAGCACCAATCGGCGGTGGGGCGCGCCCGCCGCGTCATCAAGACGCGGCGGAGGGGCACGCCCCACCACCGAGAGTGCAGGGGGAGGAGGGGGGCCGGCGCCCCGCCATACGTGCGGGGGGGCCGAGCGGCCCCCCCTTTCCTTGTGCCCTGCAAGAGCTCCCAGGTCCGGGAATAAGTGAAACTAACCACGGAGACGAGCCTGCAGTGCCTCCTAGCGGGTTTTGTTGCCACACCGCGCCCTGGCCAGCAACCCCTGTCTGCCCTTCACACACCGAAATGGCCCCATAGTGCGAAACTGACTGCCAGGGCCTCTCCCGTCAAAGAGGCAGCACCAATGACTGCAGTGTAAGCTTCAACACCTGCCTGAAAAGGATGGCTGAGTCCCGAGAAACAGAGGGGTGCTGTGTTGGCTGTGACCAGTCTCTGAAAGACCGCACCTGCATCTCCACTCCAGCGCGACCGTCAGCCAAGCCTGCTGCGGCCGAAAAAAAATTTTGCGCTGCACTGCCACCATGTGGCCATCAGTAGTAACAGCGCCCTGGTGATCGGAGCAGTCCATAATGAAACGGCCGCAAAACTGAGGAAAAGCTGCTGTGGCCACATTTCATGAGGCGACCTGCGCAGAGCTAGATCTGAAAAGCCAAACTGTCTGACCACAACTCCCTGAGTGACAGGAGTAAAGGACTGATAGTGCCACTCAATACTTTATGTACTTGCAACAGTGACTGAACCATGGTGGCCAAAGAGGCTAAACGGCAACAAGGCCCATGCAGACTGCTGCCAGCAGCATGTGACCGAGCACTACACCCCGAGAATAACCCGAAAAGGCTGCCAGCGTGTTGGGGTGAGGCTAGCCCCCAGTGAGGCACAGCATGAAGCAGCACGCACTCAGGAAAGGATGAGGGAGTCTAAGGTCAAATGGGCAAAGGAGCAATGGAGACACCGAGCCCACCAAGATAAGTGACCCTAACTGAGCCAGACTGCATCACCACAGACCAGAGGGGTATATGTCAGAGTTCACAAGGAGAGAAGAAGCAAACATACAGGGAGTTAGCCAAGAACACTATCACTGACACAAAATAATAGCCTCTTAACAGAGACTGCTAAAGCCAAGTTCTGCTGCCACAGCCGGCAGCCAGAGATCTGTTTCCCTAAGGAAGGCCTGCTGGGTACTGTCCCGAGAGAAGAGGCCACCACGGCAAGGAGAAAGAGCAGGCACAACCGGTGCCAGAAGAGGGCGCCCTAGCAAAAGAAGAGCGCGCAGTCCGAGGCACGCGCCGCATGCACCCAGAAGCGCGTCAGCACAGGTGCACGCCCAGGAGGAAGAGAGACCTCTCCAAAGCAAAGAACCACTGCTGGAATCAGCAGGGAGATCCCATACATCTCCGCAGAAGCAACAGCAATGGAGCCCGGAAGAGGCCAAACGCCACACAGTGTCCTCCCTCACACTGCCGCAAGCAGGAGTCGTCAGTGACCCAAGGCTGACGAGAGGAGAGTCGTACACCACAAGTGGCCAGCCGCCACCACTAGCTCACTACTGCCCGCGGACGCCGTTCCCTGAAGAGGGAACACTCGGAGTAGGAGTGTCAAGACGCCACAGCTCACCCCTGCCCGTGGAAGCCATTCCCTGAAGAGGGAACACCCGGAGTAGGAGTGTCAAGACGCCACAGCTCACCCCTGCCCGTGGAAGCCATTCCCTGGAGAGGGAACGCCCGGAGTAGGAGCGTCAAGAAGCGGCCGAAGAAGGAGCACCCAAGATGAGTGGCTGCTCACCATGCAGCCGAGAAGAGCGACGGAGGGTTCGCCTGAGTGGTCCGGAGACCATTGAAGTTCAACGGCCCCGTTGGCCATGTTAGAACATGGTGCATGTCATTGCACCCGAAGAAGAAGAGTGGAAATCGTGTCACCCAGAAGAGCTGGACAAACGCAGGTGCGTCAAAGACAATGAGAGGAGAAGCACGAGGACTCGTAGCAACCCAAGCCAAGAACACCTCCAAAGACACCAGACAGCCACCAAGGCAGACCGACGGACCTGGCGACAGCACCAAGGGAGAACCACACGTAAGCTGCTGCAAGCGCAAACCGCGTTGCTCCCATTGCTTCACAGTGAGACCGTCCAGCCCGAGTGTCGGCAGTTGGAGTCGAGTGGCATCCCTGCTCCTGACCACAAATGCCAGAGGTGCAAGACAAGATTCAGAAGAGGCAGTCACGTGCCTACGACGTCCGTCCAGAAACTTCCTCTCCTAGTTAACCATCACCACCTGTTGTCCAGGCCCGATGGCAGCTACATCATCAGTGCCATGTGCATGACACCGCACTCAGCAAGAGACGTGGAAGTGTAACCGGAGGGTCTACATCAAGAATCGGACAAACAGCTGAAGTCAGAAGAGGAAGTCGTGAGTGGCAGGGCCGGACGATGAAGAAGACCCAAGCTACGACAGGAGTGAGTCCTGACACAGCGACAGCAAGGGAAGAGGGGGATAACCCGAGAAGGAACTGGCAACCGCACAGTGGGAGTCCGAGAGTAAGCCGCACAGCCTGCGCGAACCGAGTCTCACGTCGTACGTTTCTCAGCATGTTTATCACTCCTCCGTCATCAAAGTCCCAACTGCCCAAGAAGTACAAGTACATGAATGCAAGTCCCTCCCTAGAGAACATGGAGGTACCTGGCCACTCCCTGCCTCAGGTGATCGACACCAGACTAGACGCCTGCATCCATCAAGGCAAGTCACCCACCAGCGTCCAGATTCATCACACGGTTGGCAATGCCACCATGCCAATCCTCATCAAGTGCGTCAACCGACACCATCTCGAATACACATGGAGTGGAGTCCTACACTAGTGCCAAACTAGCCAACAAGAATAACCGGAGGTTATCTGCTAACCTGGTCTGCACCTGAACTGCGGCAGCGAGAGCATGTCCTGACCAAGATCCATACACCCTTGAGGTTTGTGCGAGAGACTGGCTACTGGCTCCTCGGCGGTTTGCAGCTGCCCCAGCTGGCACACACGCACCCAATCGCAGCCTACCTGCAGTCCCGTGGCAAGCCCGACAAAGGGCCTCCCCAGGCGGGAGAGCTGGAAGAGACATTGCCCCACCGACAGGTCACCGGACACAGCAAGACGGACTAAGAGACTTCAGGCGATCCAGAAACAATCCAGTGTACTGTCACCATGGACTCCCACCATGATCTTGACGCACCCAGTTAATGAACTATTGTTACACATCAAATACTATCGTCCAGGTCCGCGGATGGAAGTTGCGGGGGACTCAAGGACATACGTAGACCGGCACGTTCCCAGTGCGCAGATGACATCTTCAAGCAAGAGTTCGTGTCCTGAACTGATCAGGTTAAATGATGGATGTCTGCGGAGAGTGTCCTGCCATAGTCGAATTCACCAGCCCGTGTCTGCCGTCTTCCTGATGCCGGACCTGAGTAACTGATAGACCCTGTGGTGTATATCTTGTTGTTTTATCCCCACAGGTTGAACTCTGGTTGGTTTTTGTTTTCATTAAAATTTGGGAGGAATGTTGTGTCCTGCGAGACACGTTCTAGTGTCTCGACAGGCACAGAGTTAGTAGCCACTCCCCTATGGGAGTGGGCACACTTGCACCCCACATGCATCCCTCACAGGCGTCACGAGTGACGTGAGCCTGCCAATAAAAGGGCCCGGGTGCACGTGCTCGTGGCCAGTTGATTAACGATAGCCACAGTGTCTGCGTGAGTTCTTCATCATCATGTGGGCCTAGAGCCCACGACATAACAAGCACTCTAGTTGTTCTTTAGAACACTCTGGGAAGCTGCAGTAGAACACAAAGGAATCAACTGACAGTCTCTGCCCTTGTTGGATGTACATGTTTTACTGAGAATGTCAGACTTCATTCTCACATGACTGAGAAAGATAATGTGAATTTACAGAAAATATGCTCTCATTTTAGCTTCTGGGGCACTTTCCAAAACTGTATGGGACAAGCATGTGAAAATAGTTTTCTCTCAAACATGATTCATGATATCCCAGCAGAAGGTTTTTCACAGGGTAAAATCACCTTAGAACACACCACAATTCCTGAAATTAGTATGGTACCATCAACAAATGAATTCTAATGTAACTAAAGTCTGTTATCACCCTTTATAGTTCTCCTTTTGGTAACCCTCAAAATCTTCGATTCACTACAATGCATTTCAAAGGGGTACTATCATTTATATTGGTCCCAAGATGGCTGCCAGCAATTCCAGGATGAAGTGCTGACAGCCAATCAGATCTCACGATGACATGTGTGGTTAGGCTCCGCCCAGATATATATGTGTTTTTACTTTTGATTTTCTCAGCAACTACTGAACGGATTTACACCATTTAACAAAAGGGTTCTTTTTGAACCAAGAACTACCTCTTTGCCAAATTTGGTGTAATTCCGTTCAGCAGTTCGGGCTGTAGCCTTGCATAAAGTTTCCTATGGGAAATTGATTTTTTGACTCTTATTTTTTAATTTCTCACAACTACTGAACGGATTTACACCATTTAACAAAAGGGTTCTTTCTGAACCAAGAACTACCTCTTTGCCAAATTTGGTGTAATTCCGTTCAGCAGTTCGGGCTGTAGCCGTATCTAAAGTTTCCTATGGGAAAATGAATGGGGAAAACACATTTTGGGACCCCCTTTTTTCTCGGCCCCCGCTTGACGAATCACCCTGAGACTTTCAGGGTAGGAGCGAACCGGAGCGGGCCATAAAGTTTGAAAATTTCGCGAAGATTCGTCAACCGACGCAAGAGTTATTTCAAATAGAATGTCGCGGATTTCCTATGGAAAATAGGTCCTAACTATAACTATCTACTGGCGACCGCCAGTAGATAATATAAATATATATATATATATATACACACATACATTTACAAGTCTACTGTATTACTGTATATAGGCACATATTTACAAGGGTACACAAAAACCGGGACAGGCCAGATATAGAAGTAAGACTAAAGGCTTTAGTCCTACTTTTATTTCTAGCCTGTCCCGGTTTTTGGTCCTCAAAATCTGGTCACCCTACACTGCCCCTCTCACCCGGGGCTCTCTGCAGGTAGGGCCTTTCACTGACACCACGTGTGAAGCGGCCTCTCGCTACGTGGCGCCTGTTCAATTAGTGCGCCGCCTGTTCAAATAAACACGAACATCACCTACTTTTCTCCGAAACTATATTGGGTCAAAAGGTTGGTATGTGTATGGAGACGAGAAGCAAACTACTACACTGCAACCATTTTGGTAACTGTCGAAGTCGTTTTACACTCGTTATCTGATTAAACCTGTTACATATTGGATTATACAGTTATTGCGTGTATGTGATTTTCCCATGAAAATATTTGTAGGCACACGTGTGTGCTGCTTTAGTGGGCATTCCCCAAATGAGAGGGATGACATATTGCACATTTATTAACAACACGCATGATTTCTGCACCTACAAAGTTGCCACTGCCCCCATACCATGACGAAAACACGCGTAGCTATTTTCTTTTGCAGGCATACAGCTACCACCCATTCATAAACCACAGTGTCTGCTTGGTCACTCTATCTTGCTCTCTGTCTCACTCTGAGAACGGGGAAGAGAACACATATGCACTGGTGGTATTGTATTGTAATTGCATTTATATAGCGCTTACTACCCCTGACGAGGCGTTGAATTGCTTTTTCTGCGAGTAGCACGCTACTCCGGAACCCGTAGAGTATTAGTGGTGAATTAGTATAGTGAAATATGAAAGTAATTTGAGTGGTGGATATGTTAGTCAGTTATTTGGATTCAGAAAGATAGTGTAGGGATAGAAGAGGGAAAAAGGTTTGCATTTATATAGCACTTGTTACACCTGATGGGGTGTTGAAGCGCTTTTTTGGCGAGTAGCACGCTACTCCGGAACCCATAAAGGATTAGTGGTGAATTAGTTAGTGAAATATGATAGTAATTTGAGTGGTGGTAGTGACAAAACATTGCAGCGCTATTCAGGTATCGCCCTCTGATGGTAAACAACACAGCTAGATGAATCCATGTTTTTTTATAATATGAGGCCAATTAAGGTTTTGGGCCTGGAATAGCCTAGAGACTCGTGCATACTTTTTCTGTGAAATCTTTAGGAATTGGACAGGCAAATTATATAAAGTCTGCTCAAATAAGATGCTTTGTAAATTGATATAATGGAAAGAGGGAGGCTACTCATGAATTCAGTTACATAGGCTTTTGATGATATGAAATCTTATTGCACAGGTCATTGGCATTAGTGGCGACCGCAGAAATTATTGAACGCTGAATTAATTTTACATGCCTGCTGGAATTAATAACGTATTTTTACAGTATTTTGAAAGGTGTTTTTTTCAATGTGGTTTCTATTTCTACCGAGACTGTATTTTCAGATATTAATATTAATTTGACTTTTATGAGACATTTTCTTAGAAATTGACATATCAATACAAACATAAAACCACTTCTCATGGAACCAAAGACAACACACTCATTCTCTTCCTACCACCCATTGGCGCAGGAAGTGACATGACTGAATCTCCCATCATCCACCTGCACAGGAAGTGACATCACTGAACTTCCCATCATCCACCTGGACAGGAAGTAACATTACTGTTTTTTCTGCCAAAAACATTTTAAAAAGAAAAAGCCAAGTAAGTGGACTTCATTTCTCACCACCCATCAGCACAGTAAGTGACATCACTGGATCTACCATCATCCACCTGCACAGGATGTGACATCACTGAATTTCCCATCATCCATCTGGACAGGAAGTGGGGTGTGTGGCTAGCAGCAAATAAAGCTGGACGCTCTCTGCTGTGCTCCCTAAACCCCACATTTAGCCGGCTAAAAGCTGCCGGGGACCATCGCTGAGGGTGCGGAGGACACCAAGATTGTCAGAAGGCCAGAGGCGCTGCTCGCAATGGCCCAGGAGCAGTGAATTGGAGTGAAAGGAACAGAAACCTTGGTACGCTGCATCCCCACAAAATGGCTGCCAGCAGCGCAGTGGAAGCTGTGATGCATGGCTATCCATTGCCTTTGCCCTGAAGTGCCATGGGCTAACCAGAGGCAAGAGCACGAGACAGGCGAGTGGTGTCCTGGCTGAGCGGCTGCGTCAGAGCCGCTGTGAGAAGGTGAGCAGGCAGACTACGGAGGGTGCGAGGGCAACTGAAGGGTATTGCACTGCACACTGAAGGAGCCACAGGAACACCCAGGATGATGAGACGGGAAGGTGCAGTCTGATACCGGCTCATCCCATACGAGGAAGGTGGGGGCTGGGACGCGACTAAAATACCCATGCTCTAGCTGGGAACAAACGCGTTCTTTGGACCCCGACACGGAGGCCAGCAGCGGAGCTGATGCTGGCGCAGGGGGATGACAGCCAGGGAAAAGATGCCCCAAGGATACCCGAGGCCACCAGAAGTGGGCTGGGTGGGCCTACCTTCAGCCAAGCGGGAGCATGGGTTCAAGAGTCTCTGAGGGGCCACAGCAGACCATGCAGTATTGGGGAGACCTTCGGATCACAGCAAACAAGTGGGCCTTGATAAATTGAGTAGAGGAACCTTCAGGTAGCTACATGTATGGGCCCAGCGGTATTATCTCCCAGTGGATGACACAGTGAGGGCTGTAATAGGGGTCGACTACAGGGAAGGAGCAGTGGGAATGAGGCTGCAATTGGAGTGCCTGTGAATGGTGGAGGGACTGAGAGCTGCATGGATGGGCTAATCAGGCCCAGTGCAAGGTACAAATAACTGTCCAGAGGTCCCTTGGGGCAATAAAGAAAGTACTTGAAAACTGTGCCCCTCGGATTCCGGGGCCATCCAAGGACATTAATGATTGTTCTGAAACGGGTGCAGGATGCTCTTGGCGGTGTCCCAGCAACAATACTTGACCAAGCCAGGCAGACCGGCAGAGAAGACCCAAGGGCCTGCAGCCCACTCGGGGAGGCCGGTCAGATACAAACAACAGAGCCTAGGTCGAGGGGGCGTACAGGAGAGCTAAACGGACATAAGGAGCTGGTGGTTGTGACCCCCGCTGAGGGCTGTGAGGTGGGGAATACACTGGGGGAGTTGTAACTAGGAGCACAGTGCCCATCTGACCATAACAAGAGGGAGGAAAGACGATAAGGCAGGAAGACGGCCTTTGAAGAGTAAGGAGGCTGATAAAGGACCCTGGGATGGTCCAGCTCGGGTGGGGGGGGGGTGTACTCAGGAGCCCATGGACTGTGTATGGTGCCCAGCCACCCTCAGTGAAGAGACAAGATGACCTTGCATGAAAAGGGACGGCCAATGCTGGGACTAGACATGTGGGACCTGAGCAGAAAACGGTAGCTTGCCAACCGCTGGCACAATGCTATTGCTGAGCTATACTCCAATAATGGTGAAACCACGCCAAACTAAGACCCAGAAGCCCAAGCCAAGCAGAAAGACAAAAACGGACCCCCAGTCGGGACGGCAGACATGGAGACTGCATAGGTGGTCCTTCCCGGGATATTGAAATTGCATCTGAATAAAGTACTAGCCACCATCACTGCCTCCATGAAAGCCCTTGAGCACAAGATCGACGCAGTAGCAGTTGATGTAGGCATACTCAGGGCAGACCAACAGAATCTCGTGGAGAGGATTGGAGAGGTGGAGATGACGATCGGAGAGCTCCAGCTGGCTTCCAAGAATGTCCAAGAGCAATTACAGACAGTCATGGACCAAGTCACCATATTAGAACGTAGAACTGAGGATTTGGAAGGGAGAAGCTGCTGAAACAATGTCCAGGTAGTAGGACTTCCGGAAAGTGCAGAGGGGGATGACATGGTCCGGTTCCTAGAAAAATGTATGTAAGAAGAAGTAGCCCCGCAAGCCGTGACTAAGTTCTTTGCGCTGGAAAGGGCAGGTGAAAAAAACACTACCTGGTTTTCCCCGAGACCTGTGGTTGCTAAACTGCTGCATTATAGAGACAAGATGTGTTGCTGCAAAAAGCAAGGGAACGTGGCCTGTTTAAAGTGGAAAATGGTATGATGACCTTGTTTCCAGATTACACCATGGAGATCCAAAGATAGAGGGCCTCTTTCATGACCGTGAAAAGGTCACTGAGAGAGGAGGGCATACAATATTCACTCATGTTCCTGGCCAAATTGAAGGTGCTGACTGATGGAAATGTGGAATTCTTTTCAGATTCACTGGAGGCATGGGACTGGTGCGAACTATATCCTAGCGGCAAAGAAGGACACAATGGGCCTCCATTGAAACCACCTACTAAAACTTGTAAAAAAAAAATCGATCTGGTAGAAGTTTGTGGAAACCCACTATACAACAAACGGAACGGGACAAAGCAGCGGCTGTCCAGGACGCAGAAAGCATCAGTTGGAACAGAGTCTGTAAGTGGATAGCAGAGCAACATCAGTGGTGAGAACATCGGATACAGACTCAGATGTCCCCTCCACACCGGAGGACCCATTGCCTCACATCACCCCACAAACAGCACACAGTTTATTACTCTTCCATTTGTAGCTGACTGAGCTGGAACTTCCTAACTCTGAGCTTAGACTTTGATCCCCAGAAAGGAACTGCTCCAGTAGACTTTGGGTGATGTATAACCCGAACTGGGGGTACTGATGGGGACTCAAGGAGAACATAATTTCTGCAAGGCTATGTTTGGATTAGTCGAGAATCATTTATGTGGTTAGGACTGATGCTGCCAGATGACTAGTAGGAGCAACTTGAATCACCCCCCTTTGATTGCCTTGGTATTATACCATGTGTGATGTTTGTGATGCATGTGTTAGTTGTTTTCAGATGTGGGCTGGGAGCCATTGCTCAACCGCCCTGGGCATTGGGTGATGGGTTGTTTTAAGTGGCGGTGGGATTACCCCAGGCCAGGAGGAGCAAATGGAGTGGTTGATGGCAGTAGGAGTGCTGGGGTGTGTGAATGAGTCTGTAACTCTATGCATTGATACGAGAGGGGACTCACTTCAGCCCGCGGACCAATATGCATGACAGATATGGAAGAGATGAGAAATGATTTCACGTTAATAACCTGGAATTTGAGAGGGATGGGTGGCCTTTGCAAGAGACACCAAATATATGCTTATCTACGAAGGAGGGGTGTTCATATAGCCTTCTTGCAGGGAATCCACCTCAATAGGATAGAGGCTAGAAGTTTGCAACACAGATGGCAAAGGCAGTTCTTCCCAACAGCAAGGGGGGGTGCTCATATGGGTCAGACCAGGGGTTCTCTTTTGCAGTGGAGAAAGCTGAAACAGGTCAAGAGGGTCGATGGGTCGATGGGTCGATGGGTCTTGGTACAGGGGAACTAAATGGGAGGGAGGTCTTGTTGGGGAGCATCTATGCGCCTAATCAAGGAAAATTGGAAAGCTTGGATACACTATCGGCTAGATTGAGTGGGTGCCTACTGTGCATATGCTACTAAGTTGAGGTTTTAATTGTGTGGCTGATGTGTGCCTGGATATGTCGACCCCACCTCTTCGGGGAACTATGCAGGGGAAGACCACCAAGGGGTTTACTAAGTGGATTGTTCACTGGAACCTCGTAGATGTATGGAGAGTGCAGCACGGGGAGGATAGGGATTATTCCTTTTATGCAGGCATGTACGACCTCCATGTCCACCTAGATAAAATACTTAGTGCCATGCCTTTTTTTGAATGCATTACCGGGTTGGAATATCTGGGTAGAATGATTGAGAACCATAAGCCATTGTTATTGCTCTTTTCCATGGGTGGGATAGTTTCCCCAGTCTGCACTTGGCAGTTACAGCCCATGCACTGATGGACCAGCCCTTTAGGGAAACCCTTCGAGTTACAATAATGGAGTACTTTGAGCAGAATGAGGATACGACACAAGATCCACACAAAGATGGGGATGCAATTAAAGTGGTGGTCCTGGGACTGCATGGGACAGACAATTTGCATACAGAGAGAGTTGCAGAGGAGGTTACCAGCTTAGACGCGCAACTACACAGCTTGGAGCGGGAGGCGGTGACACGGAGCAAGGCCTTGGAGGAACTGAGAAAGGGAAAGGAAAGATACACAGAATGCATAAAAAAATGAAGATGCCACAATTACTGAGAATATATCTCCAGAGTCCACAAGGGGGAGGGCAAGCCCGGCAGAGTGTTGGCCTGGTTGGTAAGACCGGAGACAAGAGGGACACCATTAACTAACATCAGGACAGTAGAAGTACAAGTGACTCATACTCAAGACTTATTTAACAAGACTTTCCTTGAATGTTATGAATCACTCCATGGCCCATCAATGCAAATAGCAGAAGAGGTCTTTGAGATTTTCTTGGACAGAGCTACTCTCCCCATGCTGGACAGGAAAGAACGGGATAAATTGGGGGTCCCATATTGATTAACAAGCTTAATGAAGTAATCAAACACTTACCAAGGGGAAAGACACCAGCACTGGATGACCTACCAACCGAGTTTTACCAGAAATACCTGGCTCGTAAACTCCACAAAATGTCAGTCAGTCAAAAACTTTATTTCGGCTATACAGCCATAAAAGCACATATAATTGTACAATTACATATAATACAGGAACATATAGTACAAAAAATAAATGCCCAAAATAATACAAAATATCCATAAAACCAAGGGAGGTAGTATAAATACAAATTTTACAGTATTTTCTTACTCAGCCACAACTGATCTCTTTGTTATTAACAACCTTAGATATCTGTCTTTGCCTGGTAATCTATGAACAAGATTTTAAAACATTTAAAAGACAATTACAATATATACATTTAAAAAAGGAATAAAAAGTTAGAGCAGCTCAAGAAGTAAAGGTTTCAAAGCAGTTTTTCTAGCTGGGGAATTGTGCAAACATAGCTTAGCAGCATAATTAGTGGGTGAGCACAGTTAGGTTATTCCCCAGCTCTTTTTCTTTATAATGCCCCTACGTATGCACCACATCGTAAATAGAAACCTAGAAACGGCAAATACAAATAGTGGGTGTGTCTCATATTTTAGTAGCCTGAAGGCCTCGTTGTGGTGCCTAATCCCCACATTTCTACAGAGCTGGAGCACCCACTTAGACCTTGGCCTTCTATAGGCGGGACAAAAAAGAAGGACATGAAGTTCTGTTTCTTAGACCAAGTCACACCCTGGGCAATCTAGTTTTATAGCTCCCTTCCATTTATTTGTGTGTGCTCGGAGCGGGAGCACCCCATGCCTAAATTGAAGGAACAATTTCTTCGCCAAGAAAGGTTGAATGCTATCCAGAGCCAGCTCTATCTTATATTGCTGTTTGACATCCAGAAACCTGGAGGTCAGACTGCTTGAGTTGAAGCTCTGGCATAGTTGGGCAAATTTGTGTTCTCTATAGGCAAGGAATAAGGACTTTTTGGGAATGGAGGGGCAGATCTCTTCTGGTGTTGAGCACATGTTTGCCCTCCCCAGTGCTTGGCATGTATTCCTAATGTAAGACAACCATGGTATGTTCCCTGCTCCCAAGATGGTCATAACATCATTTAATTCCTCCCTATAATTGGCTAGCTCAGGGGTGCTCCAGAGACGGCGCCAGAATAGGAGTGGTCGAGAGGCAATTATGTCAGCAATAGGGCCAATACCCAGGTCCATCCTTAATGGTATTAAGGGGGTACTCTTGGGAAGGCCCAGCAACTGCCTAAGGAAGGTGTTCTCTGTTATAGATAGTGTATTAGATGGACAGTGACCCCAGAGTTCTGCTCCATATAGTGACGCTCCCCTTGCCTGTGTTTTATATATTTCTGCTGGGGGGCCTACCACTTTCTGAGTGCAGTTTTTGTGTACTTTTAAGATACCCCCTATGGACTGTGTTAGTATTAAATTAGCTTTCTTTACTTGGGTCCCCCAGTCCATCTTATCATTAAGTGTAAGGCCCAAGTAATCGAAGATGGACATCCTCTCTAAGGCCCTGCCTTCCATTTGGGGGTGTGGGCAATTAATAGTATTGGCATGGAAAACCATGTATTTTGTTTTTTGAAGGTTTATCTCCAAATTCCTCTTCCTGCAAAATGCACAAAACTCCTCCAATACCCGCTGCATGCCCATGGGAGACTTGGAGAGTAGCAGCGTATCGTCCACAAACATTAAAGCTGGAATTTTGCGGTTCGCTAACCTCGGTGAATCTATATCTTTTACTGCCAGTAGAGTTTCGATTAAACCGTTTAAAAAGAGGGAGAACAGGGTCGGGGCTAAAACGCATCCCTGTCTCACCCCTTTCTCTACAGGGAAGGGAGCTGTCAATTCACCTTTTTTTCCATATCTTATTCTCGCATACGTATCCTGATGCAAGCGCTTTAGCTGGTGGCATAGGTAAGCTGGAACTCCCATGTCACGGAGTAGGCCCCATAGCTGATCACGCTGCACCATATCGAATGCGGATCTAAGATCCACAAAGGTTAGGTAAAGACTGCCACCCTCCAAGATCACAGTTTTCCAATGGATCAATTGCAATCTGAAGATCTGGACGATAGTTGAGGTTTTAGTCCTAAAGCAAGCTTGTAAAGGTGTTAATACATTATTTTCTTCCATCCATGTTTGTAAACGACCAAGGAGAACACAGGCAAATATCTTTTGGGTAACGTCTATAAGACTTATTGGACGGTAGTTTGCTGGATTGAGCGGGGTGCCTTTTTTATAAATAGGATAATTTCTGCCCCTGCCCAAGTCGGGGGCAGCGCCATGCCTTGTAAGATTGCGTTAAATAATGTCCATAGATAGGGTGCCCACACTGCTTGCTCATTTCTGAATAGGTCACCTGGAATTCTATCCAGCCCAGGTGCCTTGGCTGGAAGCAAATTACCCAATGCCACTATAACCTCTTTCATTGTGCAGGGGGCACTAATATTTGGGGGTTTGTATCTGCTACTACTTCCCTGGCGACTGCAGCTCCATCTAAGGCCCTTGAGTATAAAACTTTAAAATGGGATCTCCAGTCTTCTTCCCCCAAGTTTGGTTCGATAGCTGAGTTGCCTTTGGATTTCCCAGTTTTAACTAGGTTCCAAAAGCCTCTCATATCTCGGTTATCTAAAGCTGTTTTGATTGCTTCTCATTTGTCAATCTCCCAGCTAGTTTTTGCTTCAGCTAGGGTTTTTTTATATTGTGCATTGGTTTCTTTAATACGTGGATTGTCATTCTCTTTAATCCCCATTAATAGAGCGTGTTTAGCTTTCCTACACATTTTATTGTACCAGGGATGTTTGGGTTTAGGGTCAGATCTAGTCTTGTCGCTATTATAAAAACTCTGCCAATTTTGAGAACATGTCCTGATGATTCTTTCCTATTAACAACAGGGATTCAGGACCACGACTGTTTTCAAACAATCGAAATGCAGTTTCTAAAAAGGAATGATTTGTTTGTACAAGATGGCCACTTTTTCCGTCGACTGTGCAAATGTTCCCCAACGTACTCTTCTACCTCCTTCTATTGCAACTAAATTTGGAGCGGGTTGTGTGGGTGTGCTGTGGTGATCCTTGGGCACAGGGAGGGCTATTTCTAACACCAACGGATTATGGTCGCTTTCATGTCGGGGTTTAACCGAGAAATCTTTAGTTTTGTGCCATAATTCAACATCTACCAAAATATAGTCAATTATAGATGCCTGTCCCAACTTATTGAAGGTGAAGTTGCCCGGGCTGTCAGAGGGGAATCGACCATTGCATGCCCTTAGTGAGTGGCTAAGTGTAACTGAATTCATCTGTAGAACTAGTGGGGTCCAACCCCTAATTGGGTAGATGTTACTTTCAGGGATTGACCAAGCCGAATCTTCCTCACTTGTGATGGTAGTAGTAATGCAATTTGGGGCTCAAAGTGGCAATTGAAATCCCCACCTATAATTGCATGGGTGTTCTCTGGTAGAGTGTAGAGAAAGGTGGCAAGACAGTCTAAAGTCTGTGAGGTTTGCCCCTGCCTCACTGGACGAGAATAGATATTGATGATAGCAATCTGGAAGGTGTTATGAAAAGAGAGAAGGATGCACAAAATATCAGGGGAGAGGGTGTCTATCATTTTAATACTACATCCCAGATGTATGCCGACCCAGGTACATAGGTCCCCTGATGGTCTCCCCCTGGCCCCCTGGGCTGCTGGAATGCAGTATGTAACATATCCCACTCTATGTAGGTCTAGCCTTGACCATGTTTCCTGAAAGAGGCATAGCTCATGGGTGTCTATATAATCTCCCCAATCTGGGAGGTCCAATTTTGAGCTAAGACCTGCTATGTTCCAGGATAAAATCTTGGTGTTCTGTATTTTGTCTAGGATGGCTATCTGAGTGTGCGAGGAACACCTATCCTGTTGTGTTGCTTGGTATGTAGTCTTGGCTTGGCCGTGATTCCCTGCCTCGATCTGTGGGCTACAGTCAAGGTCCCAATGCATCTTACTAGAAGCGCTGGGAATACTAATTGGAGTGGTAGCCTCACAGATTTTCTCAACGAATTGATCACCATTCTCGGATCTTCCACCATTTTGGGGCTCAGCTAACTGTTTGTTAATATAGGTCGAACTTTTACAATTAGGATTTAGTCAATCAACCAAATCCAGGGGACTAAATCTATTACTGACGGGGATATTAAGTGCCATAGTGTTTTGGCATCCCCGGCCCATGTTTAGCATGCTACCACTCTGGGCTCTCAGTTCCCACTTTTTGTACGCAGTTCCCGCTTTGTCTAGCAGGAGGCTTGCGGGATAGAAATAACCCAAGGGCAGTATCTGAATGCCTCCTGACTCCCTAGAGTATCCCCATTCAAGAATATGTTGGACCACCCTACTATCTCTAAAATTGATCAGAACACAGTCCCCCGGAATTTCCTTACGCCTCTGCCCCAGCCAACTAACCCTGCGTGTAAATAGGATTTCGCTTTGTACTAGATGTGGGAGTGGTCTATATTTATTTAACCAAAAAGTGATTTTGTTTTTCAGTTCAAGATATGACTCCCTCGACCTAGTTCCAGCTCAGGTACTCCAGCTAATATAACAACATAGGGAGTGGAGGCTGGGGGCAGATCTATACAGGAAGTGTAGGATTTGGTTCCCTTGGTTTAGGGTGGGTTGGGTTCCTAATGTCAGCATCGCAAGTTCTTTGTGCCTGTTGTTTTATTAGCGAACCTGATGTGGTTGCTATAGGCCTAGAATCATGAGCGTTATCAGGGCAATAGGAAGACCTGTGTTGGAGAATAGCTGGGTCCTGATTTTGTGGGGCTGGAGATTTAGTCCCAGTAGAACGCGTTCATTTGCACAGATACTTTATGCCCTTCAGGAAGAGGTGGTGGTATATAGACAAGTGGAGTTACCTGGTTTCGTTCGGGAGCCATTTCCATATTTGGGGATTTAGTAGTTTCAATGGTGTGCAAGATGACATCAATTTTACTCCCCCATGAGTCCATCAATGTTGTTAGATTATCAATGCGTCTCATTGCAACTTCAAATTCAGATTTTATAAACTGTTCGAAATATGCTTTAAGTTCCAATGCCAGATGAGATACCCATGGTGGGGGCTCCGAAGTTTTATGATCTACTCTCGTCAGCAACGTGTCCCCCTAGTGGTTGGTTTGATGCCATCCCGGAAGTATGTTTCGCATGCTTCCCTCCCTTGTGGACAGTTTGCTTCCGAGGTCCTCCTTTCTTTTTTGCCCCCCCCACCCGTGCTGGTCATAATAGTGTTATCCGGAACTATGGATTCTTGGATGCACAACAGTTCTGAGTTAGTGGGGACAGTTGACGTTTGGGGTGAGTAAGGTAGCTCTGGCTTCATAGTTGGTGACATGTTTGGAAACATCGGTGTTAAGGAGAGACGTCTCTCAGTGCGTTCTATTTCGCTGGAAACGGCTCCTATTGCCTGCTGCAGCATTTTGTCAATAGCAGTCGGTTGGGCAATGGGGGTTAGCATAGGAGCTTTCTGCCTGGTGGTTGGCCTTGTGAGCAGGGGGGTATGTTTTCCCATGGTTATTCAATGTCAAGGCCTCCCCAGCCCACAACAATATTTAATGGTATTAATCAGTAAGTTAGATTAGGGCAAACGCTGACCCCACTGGCCTCCACAAGTTTTAAAGTCTGGAATTTCTCTCTATGAGACCCCCGAGTGGTGTCCCCAAACCAGATTGCTCTGTGGGAGCCAATAAACAAACGATAGGGCTAGTAGGGAGCAAATTTAAGGGGGGTGGCCCAGCCCAGCCTCAATCGGTCTCGGACGGGCTCAGACCGGCCCGCCCTTGGCCCGGGCTTCGCCCGACGCGTCCCGTGCAGCGTCCCGCGCAGCGGGGTGCGAGGCAGCGCTTTGTAGCGCGATGGAGGCGCCTCCGCCCTCGACAGGTGTGGGTGATTAGCGGCGTTGCACTCTGGGACTCCGAGTCCCACCAGAGTGTAGCCGCTGTCAAAGGCAGCAGCGGGAGACCTCCGCGATGTTAGGCAGCTCCTCACGGGAGGCGGATTGCCCCCAGGCTCCCTGGTGCTCCCTCCAGCAAGCGGCAAACAGACCGTGAAACAGGTACTACTAGCAAACAACCCCCGCTCTGCGAGGCGCGATGCAGCGCTTTGTAGCGCGATGGAGGCGCCTCCGCCCTCGACAGGTGTGGGTGATTAGCGGCGTTGCACTCTGGGACTCCGAGTCCCACCAGAGTGTAGCCGCTGTCAAAGGCAGCAGCGGGAGACCTCCGCGGTGTTAGGCAGCTCCTCACGGGAGGCGGATTGCCCCCAGGCTCCCTGGTGCTCCCTCCAGCAGGCGGCAAACGGACCATGAAACAGGTACTACTAGCAAACAAGGAGAGTTGGGAGAAGGGGAAGCTGCCGCCCTCCATCTTGGAAGCCATGGTGATATCACTTCCGAAATGGGGGCAGCCAGCTACGGTACCACAGTTCTATAGACCTCTCTCTATGTTAACAACAGCCTTTAATGTTCTCAGTAAAGTACTAGCCAATAGACTTTGCAAATATATGCAACAGCTAATTCACCCAGACCAGAATGGCTTTATCCCTAACCGTAATACCTCATTTAATCTACACCGATTATATATGATCCTAGACAAGACAGATAACAGGAGATTCACAGATGCTGTTGTAGCATCTGTGGACTTGTGACATCTCATGATGCTTATGGGACCCTCGGTCTAGGTCCACTCTCTCCCCGCAGCTCCGCTGTGCCGTCTCTTGCCTCCAGACCCCGACCTCCTCCTTGGGAGGTTCGAGGCTGCTGCCCGCTCCTGCGCCTGCTGCCCGCTCCAACTGGGACCAGACTGCCTGCAACCACCGTAACCTTTCTCAGCCATTTTTTTCTTAATTTTTCCCTGTTGTGCCACTGTTATTGTGCCCATCTGTGTCTTGCTCTAATTCCACCACTGTTTTTATTTTCTCGTGCCTGCCTGTTCCTTTCGCCTTTTGCTGCTGCTGCCCCTGCGGCCCCTCCCCCCCAGAATTTTCCCCGGAATTCTCCTCCGGAATTCCCCCACTCCCGCCTCCCAGCCTCTCCTCCCTCCCACCTCCCCTACTTAATGGCGGTCGCTGCGCGGTTGCGCAGCGGATGCTCGCGGTGGTCGCGCCGCAGGCGCGCCAAAGGCAAGCCCGTCTGCACCTGTCCGTGACCCGACCACGGCCTGCGCCAGGAACTCTGGACCTCCCACTACCCATCGCTACGACACCACCACCCTCCTCGCACTCAACCCTGGAAGACTTAGAGAAAACCAACAGGCCTCGCCGAACACGACCCACGGCCAGTTCTCCTGCCTCCACTGCCGCCAGACCCTCACCGCCACCCCGGCCTCCAACACCGCCGATGCCAGCACCGGGGACACCCTAAAATGCATCCTCCTCAACATACGCTCCGTACACAAACACGCCATGGAAATCTGGAACCTACTCGACTCTCTCTCGCCCGACATCGCCTTCTTCACAGAGACCTGGACCAACGCATCCTCCGCCCCCGACATCAGCACCGCCTTCCCAGACGGATACAAGATCCAGAGGAAAGACTGCCTCATCCACCCAGGAGGGGGCATCGCCATCGCCCACAAGAGCACCCTCCGCCTCACCACCTCCAGCGAAACCTTCCCCTCCGCCGAACACCTGCACATCCAGATCCAGACCACCCCGAAAGCCACACTCCGAGGAACCCTCATCTACAGACCCCCCGGCCCCCGAACGCCCTTCGCCACTACCATCACCGACTTCATCGCACCCCACGCCATCGCCTCAGCAAACTACATACTCATTGGGGGCCTGAACTTCCACCTCGACAACCCCAGCGACCCCAACTCCACTATCCTTCGTGACAACCTCGCCAGCATCGGACTTAAACAACTCATCAACACACCGACCCACAGAGCAGGACACACCCTCGACCCCAACTTCGCGGCAGGAAACAGCGTCCAATTCAGCCACTCAACGCAGCCGCCATGGACCGACCACCACTGCGTACACTTCACCATCAACAAACCCAAGGCACCCAAACCAGCCCCACGCCCACCTCGAAGGAACTGGAGCAAGGTTACCGACGAGCAACTTAACTCCACCCTGACCCGAGACAACCACACCTGGGCAAATGACGCAAACAACGCAGCCAGAGAACTCCACACCTGGATCTTCAACTGCGCAGACGAGCTCGCCCCGCTACGCAACCCCGACAGACAATGCCCCAGGAAAGCCGCCTGGTTCACCACCGCTCTCCAAGAAGCCAGACGCACCTGCAGACGCCTGGAGAACTGGAGAAACACCAAGACAACCGAAAACCACACCACCTACAAGGACGCCTTGACGGACTACCATAACCAGATCAGAGCAACCAAGAGGAACTTCATCCACAACAAAATCCTGGCCAACTCCACCAACTCCAAGGAACTTTTCAATGTCATTCAGGAATTCACCAACCCACGCAGCGAAGCCACAGACATCACACCATCCCAAGACCTCTGCGACAAGCTTGGAACCTATTTCCACCTCAAGATCAAAAACCTCTATGACAACTTCATCGACCATCCACCAGGTGCCACAGACGGCCCCCGCGCCCCAGAAACACCAGCCAGCCCACCATCTCCAACTGGACACCGATCACGGCCGAAGACACCGCCTCGACCATGAAAAGCATCCACTCGGGGGCCCCCACCGACCCCTGTCCCCCTCACATCTACCACAGAGCTGCGGCCGCCATCGCACCCGAACTACAACGCACCATCAACACCACCTTCAAAACAGGCACCTTCCCAGATGACTGGAAGCGCGCAGAAGTCAGACCCCTGCTCAAGAAGCCCACAGCTGACCCCACCGACCTCAAGAACTATCGGCCCATCTCGCTCCTCCCCTTCGCAGCCAAAGTTGCAGAGAAAACAGTCAACAGGAAACTGACACGATTCATTGAAGAGAACGCCGTCCTCGACCCGTCCCAATCCGGATTCCGAAGCAACCACAGCACAGAGACCGCCCTACTCGCCGCCACAGACGACATCCGCACCCCTCCTGGACCAAGGCCACTCCGCAGCCCTCATCCTACTCGACCTATCAGCGGCCTTCGACATCGTCTCCCACCGCACACTAGTCGCCAGACTACACAACGCAGTCATACAAGGAACAGCCCTGAACTGGATCCGATCATTCCTCACCGGAAGAAGCCAAAGGATCAGACTTCCACCCTTCCTCTCCGACCCCACGAAAATCACCTGCGGAGTCCCACAGGGTTCATCACTGAGCCCCAACCTCTTCAACATCTACATGGCCCCCCTCGCAGCCATCGTCCGACAACACGGCCTCAACATCATATCCTACGCCTACGACACCCAGCTCATCCTCTCCTCACCAAAGACCCCACCACTGCCAAACTCAACTTCCAGAAAGGAATGCAAGACGTCGCAGTCTGGATGACCAACAGCTGCCTGAAGCTCAATGCCGAGAAGACAGAAGTCCTCGTCCTCGGTACCACCCCTTCTGCATGGGACAGCACCTGGTGGCCGACCGCCCTTGGAAGCCCAACTACCCCCTCAGACCACGCCAAGAACCTCGGCATCGTACTCGACTCATCACTCACCATGAACCGACAGGTCAACACCGTCACCTCCAGCTGCTTCAACACCCTCCGCATCCTCTGCAAGACCTTCAAGTGGACCCCACCTGAGTCAAGGAAGATAGTCACCCATGCACTCATCACCAGCAGACTGGACTATGGAAACGCACTCTACGCCGGCATCAACAAGTCCCTACTCCGCAAACTCCAAACAATACAGAACACCGCCGCCAGACTCGTCCTCGGCATCCCCCAAAACGAACACATCAGCCAACACCTACGAAGTCTCCACTGGCTCCCCATGGAGAAAAGAGTCACTTTCAAAATCCTCACTCACGCCTACAAATGCCTACACAACATCGGACCCAAATACCTCAACGACAGAATCAACTTCCACGTACACAAAAGAAACCTCCGATCTTCCAACCTCGCACTGGCCGAAACCCCGCGCATCCACAGAGCCAGAGCAGGCGGAAGATCCTTCTCTCACATTGCAGCCAAGACCTGGAACGAGCTACCGGCAGACATCAGACGCGCCCCCTCACTGAACACCTTCAGGAAGACCCTCAAGACCTGGCTCTTCGGCTAAACAGATCTGCGTGACCTCCCCTCAGCGCCTTGAGACCCTCACGGGTGAGCAGCGCGCTTACAATTCCCTGATTGATTGATTGATTGATTGAGGAAGCAGTGGTTTAAGTGGGTTACTGTACTTTACACTAATCTGACTGCTCGGGTGAAGACGGGTGGGCATGTCTCCACAAAATACATGATACACAGAGGTACGAGACAGGGTTGTCCACTATCGCCACTGTTGTTGCTGATAGTCATAGAGCTCTTGTGGCTGTGGCTCTGGCAGAGGGGTACATAGGGGAATAGAGCTTTGGGATGATACCTATGTCATATCGCTGTATGCGAATTACATACTCCTATGTGTAGGAGAGTAGGATCTGCTTCACATGGGTACCCCCACTTTTTGCTGATGTTTCACTGTTTTTCGACTTTAGTCTGGCTGGGGCCCTGCTAATCAGAACCCCAGCCTAGCTGCTTCCTCTCTAAAATGGTTTCCATGTGCCTTAGGCACATCTCTGATTGGAATCTGGAGTGCCCTTATAAGTCCCTAGTATATGGTATACTATGTACCCAGGGCATAGGTACCCCAGAGGACTGCCAGGGGCTGAAGCATGTATTATGCCACCCCTGGAAGGCCAGCCAAAATGACACCACAGGTCTGCTACTGCAGCCTGGGTAAGGTGGTGCATGCACCTCTTACTGTGATATAGGCTACCTATATCACTACAATTGCACACATATAAACCTATAAGTCACTCCTATGGCAGGCCTTAACAATCCTGAAGGCAGAGTGCTTGGTTTTTATGTGAGAGGGTGCCCCTGCATGAGCAGAGCCCTCCTGCAGCATTCGGAGTCCCTCCTCTGATGCTGTTTGTGGTACAGCCTGACCATATACTCTTAAGTGCATTATATCCTCGCGGTACAATGCTAACTTTGGACTGGCTGCACCAAAACATGTCGTGTTTGGTGTCAAACATCTTGGAATACTACCCCCCCGCCAATACTGGCGGCGGGGGTAGCATTCCACCCTTCTAGAGGGAGAGACATGTACACACCGGGCTACCCGGTAACTTCTTTCCAGAGCCCTGGCATCACAAAATGGATGCCGCTGCCACAGACACGGGTCTGGCCTCCTGCTGCTGACTGAAACTCCGGCAGGGGAGGCCTGGACAATAGGTTTCCTGTCACAGGGAGGTGTAACCCCCCCCCCAGACAGGATAGTGTGTATTGGGGCTGGGCGGGAGCACCCTCTGGTGCTTTGAAGTCCTGCACTGGGGGCACATTTGGTGTCCCTGTGCATATGCCAGTTCAAACCGGTTGCAGGGGCTACCTGCCCCTGCTCTGGTGCGAAACTGGACAAAGGGAATGGGTGTAACCACCCTCTTCCCTGACCCTCCCATAGGTGGGTCCCCAGAGTATGTCCAACCCCCTAACTTTGTATAAGTATGGGACCCCAGTCCTTAGGACTTTAGATATCCCTGGACGAAACTCTGTAACTGAATCCTGAACTTCGACGCTCTACTCAAGACTAGAGGACTGAAGAATCTCCCTTGGGGTCAAGGAGTGACTCCCTGCTTGGCAGGCACCAAAGAAGCAATTGTCCGGTCTGCATCGCCGAAGCTCCCGCCGGACGCCGAAGTCTTTGCATCACCAGAGGTAGATTTCCAGACTTCCCCAAGGCTGCCCTGAGTCCCCAGCAAAGCTGAGGCCCGTAGCTGTCAAGGGTAACGTGGAACCGTGACCCCTGGACACCAAGCACATTTGCAAGTGCATCCTCTTCCTGGTCTCCCACGAAGTTGTGCTTTGGGCTGCAAGTACCCCCCGCCTCCAGCACCAACTGCACCGAAGATCACTGGCCTCCACTCTATGAGTGACCTGTGAGCCAGCTCCAAGTGCATCCACTCGAGGCTCCTTTGCGGTCGCTAGTCTGTTGGCTAGTGGGCCCTCCTGAAGGCTACTCTTCTTCTGCTTGGGCTTCCCTGGTTGGTCCAGATGTGCCCTGACTTACCCTTGCTGGGTGAGTCCTTCAGACCTTGCTGGTCTGTACCACCGTCCTTCTTCTATTTCTACGTGACTTGCCGTTGCCAAGGCTTGTTGGGTCCAATCCAGTCGACGACACCCCAGCAATCGACAGACGCCGTGGGACAGCTCGAATCCAGCTCCTGGTTGTCGTCGACGCCTCCTGGACCTCGTGGCTGAAGAGTCAAGACGACTGTCAACCTACCTGAAGCACCCGACATCGGTGGGCATCTGCTCATCGCCTTCCTGGTCACTGGCTAGTGACCCAGACTCTGTCCCCTCTGCTTTCAGGTTCTTCAGATCTTCGATCCACCTTTGGATCCACCCGAACACTTTCGACTTGGTCGCCAGCAGCACTTTGCAGCAGATCGCCATTGAAAACGACGACGAAACCCGACCCCGAAAGGCACCTATGCACCCGGCTTCCCTGGGTGAGGTAACACGAGTACTCCGGTGCTCCTGTGGGTATTGACTCTAGAACAGCCTAGTTCTAAAGGGGTTTGCTCCAAGTCCTCCTCTAAGTGTCCTTTTCTTTAAAACTCCAACCGCGACATTCCCCATAGAAGTCAACGGCGGCTCGCGGCTGTGTTCTCACACTGCACGCGTCCCCCGTGGGTCCCCTGTGTCACTACCTTGGGTGGTTCCTTGAGGGCCAAGCACTTCTACAGGCTCTAGGCCTTGTGTCTAGCTCAGTCGTGGTTCTTATACCACTTTATTGGTATATGGTTTGGTACGCCCGTAGGGCTCAAACGTGTATTTGTGCTATTACTGTTGATATTCGACTTGTAACTTATGTATTTCGAACTCTAGCCTCATAAAGAGACTAGAGGGGTGTGTTTAAGACTAAATACATATATTTTAAATATATACCTGGTGTGGTCCTCTTTCATTTGGTCACTCAAGAGATTATAGACTGGTAAAACAAGCTGCTTTACATTCCTTCAAGACTTAGCCTGAAGGCTGCTCTCCATAGCTACCACTAGGATAGCTTTCAATAAAGGTTGTCTTTAACCTATCTCCAATAAGGGGTTGTTTGGACTGGTGCAAGGTGCCCACTATAATTAGTGGACAGCATATACCAGGCCAACTTCTCACATTGGTGTGCAGCGTGTGGGATTCCAGCTTGCTATTGTTTTACCAGATAATCTCAATTGAATTGATCAACTGAAAACCACTAAGGGTACCTTAGGTACATATAAATCAAGCTTAGGATACAGTAAGTTCTACTGAACTTAGAGTTGTGTGTTAAGGGATAGCACACCCTTTCTACAACTCAAGAGAGTTTAGTAGGCCACACTAGAGTAGGTAGTGCATACACCACACCACACTAGTAATGTCTTCACTGCCAGGAACCAGGGAGCTCCTGCCATCCAGATATGACAACCTCACATTCTTGGAATTGAGAGAGTTGTGCAAAGTTAGGAAGTTGAAGACAGGCAAAAGTGCCAACACCCAACGTCTCCTGGAGATGCTTCTGCTAGATGATCTTAGAAGACCCATAAGGTCTGAAAGGGTAGGCAGAGAGGGTGGGGCAGAAGATGAGGGAGGGGCCAGGGATGAAAATGCCCAGGACCTGACCTCTGAAACTGGCCAGGGGGATGACAATGATCCTGACCTGGAAAGTGCAGCTACTCCTGAGGAAGAGGAGGAGGCCCAGAAGGACCTCCCCTTTGTCCCCCCAGGAAGAGTTGAGAGTGTGCCCAGAAGGACTAGATCTCCTTCTCAGGAGTCTAACCACTCTGACACCTCAGTAGGGACCTCTGTCTCCTCCCATGGGAGGGAATCCTCTCATGAGAGGAGAAAAAGACTGATTCAGTATGAGCAAGCCCAGCTTGAGCTCAGAAAACAGCAGTTGGCTATAGACAGGGAGTCCCTAGATCTCTATAGACAGAGAAAAAAGATGGGACTAGAGTCCCATGGTGGCAGCAATTTCCCCAGAGATAGGGAAAGGTCTTATGACCATAGAAACCTGAGCAAGATTGTCCCTCCCTACCAGAGTGGGGATGACATCCACAAATGGATAACTGCACTGGAGAGGGCCTGTAAAGTACAGAGGGTCCCTCAGGAGCAGTGGGCAGTAATCTTGTGGCTCTCCTTTGCAGACAAAGGTAGAGATAAGCTCCTCACTGTTAGAGAGGAGGATGCTGACAATTACAAAGTCTTGAAGAGTGCTCTGATTGATGGGTTTGGCCTAACAACTGAACAATACAGGTTAAAGTTCAGAGATACCCAAAAAGCACAGACTCAAGACTGGGTGGACTATGTGGATTGTTCTGCTAAGGCTCTGGAAGGTTGGTTGATGGGCAGTAAGGTATGTGACTTCACAGGATTGTACAATCTTATCATGAGGGAGCAGATTCTTAATAACTGTCAAAATCAGCTGTTGCATCAGTACCTGGTGGACTCTGATCTGACCTCTCCCCAAGAATTGGGAAAGAAGGCAGACAAATGGGTCAGAACCAGGGTGAGGCAGAAGGTACAGAACCAAGGTGATGACCCTAAGAAGCAAGATTCTAAAAACTCTGATAAGGGTGGGGAGAAGGGTAAAGACCAGAAGTCTTCACAAGGCCCCCAAAAATCTTCTTCAGGTGGGGATTCACAGTCTAACAAGGGAAAAGGCCAAAAGAAACCATGGTGCAAAGTCTGTAAGCAAAAGACACACTGGACCAGTGATTGCACCAAGTCCAAAGACTCTATTCCAGCCCCCACCAATGCCCCTAAGGCACCTGTTCCCCCTAGTGCAGTTACAATTGGTGGTGGGAGTACACAGGCCAAGGGTTTAGTAGGGTTGACCCTGGGTAATGAGGTGAGCTCTGGCCTAGTCAGAGAACTCACTCAGGCTGTCCTAGTCTGTGATGGAGGCATGGATGTGACCTCCTCTATGAGTCCCAGTAATCTGGGCAAGTACAGGCAACAGCCATTAATCAATGGAAAAGAGGCTTTGGCATTTAGGGACACAGGGGCGAGTGTCACCATGGTGACACAAGACCTTGTGGATCCTGGGCAGATTATACTTGGTGAGATGTACCAAGTGACCAATGCTAGCAATGTCAGAACAGACCATACTCTGGCAGTTGTTAACTTCTCCTGGGGAGGGGTCACTGGCCTTAAGAAGGTTGTGGTGAGTGCAAACCTACCAGTAGAATGCTTGCTTGGCAATGATCTTGAAACTTCAGCTTGGGCAGAAGTGGAGCTCAGGACCCATGCAGAAATGCTGGGGATCCCTGCAGATGTGTTTGCTGTGACCAGGTCACAGAGCAAAATGTCTAACACTGAACAGGCCTTGGATCCTGGAAAAATGGACCAAGTGCCATCCAAGAGGAGGAGTAGTAGGGTTAAGGCAGTGCCTTCCCCCTTGGCTCAGAAGGAAGATCAGTCTCTTGAGGGGGATGATCTCAGTGTCAGGCCCAGCTCCGCAGGGTCCAGTTGCAGCAAAAAAAGGGTCCACCTCCAGATCTCACCAACACCCTGGTGCAATTGCCTACAGGGTGTTCGAACGATCAGGCGGGGGAAAAGGAGAGGGAATAGGACTGCAGTGGAATAGGACCTGAAAGAACAAATGAAACACAGGTTATGTATACATGGAATAATGGCTACTCTCGGTAATGTATCACTAGGAGATGTATGTACCTGAGCTAGATGCTGCTGTTGGTACAACCCTCGGGACTTAACACAGGTCGTCGTGAATAACACTCTTCCGCCTAAGACAAAGAACACCAGAAACATTAACCAGGGTAAGTATCACCACACCTCTCCTGTCACTTAGGACTCACACAGGCGTCATGCATACCCACCTATAAGCACCAACGGGGGGGATGGAAAAGTAATGATAGCAGTCAACCTATCCCAATGCATAAAAGTAGGTATCAATATAGAATACAGTTTGGCAGTTCCACAAGGTTACGTCACCTGTGCTTTCACTGAGGAAATAAAGTGTTTGTTGAGAACTGAATCTCAAAACATGTCCCGTCTCCCCAGATAGTATGAATGAAAAGAACGAAGTTTCCAGTACACCTGCGGCGCTACGTGGTTCCTTCACCGCTGTAGCCCGCTTGTATCCCAATAGGACACAACTGTTAATTAGAAAGAGCTTCTGGCACAATAACGGCAATACGCGGTGGAACCGCCGTATTCCGCTAGTGCTTCTAGAATCCGCCCTCAGTATAAGGGCAAGGTAATTAGTCAACAAACGGTAATACGCGGCAGCCCCGCCGTATTCCGCTAATGCTATCAGAATCCGCCCTTAGTATAAGAGCTTGGTAAGGTATCAACGAACGGCAATACGCGGTAGCACCGCAGTATTCCGCTAGCACTGTCTGAAATCCGCCCGCAGTATACGAGCCAAGGAGAAAACAATAAAGAAACGGCAATACGCGGAGCCCCGCAGTATTCCATAGAACACAAGGAAATAAACAGGATTCCCACTGGGAACGTACTCGGTACTCACTGGTTCCACATCGGGGTGTTGCAAAACCCCTTCCAGCCACAGGACCGTTCCCTAGCACTTAATCCTCTGGCGCTTCAGCAGGCAGCTCTCTCTCGGCAGAGAGAGAGAAAACAACAGAATTACGCGCAACTTCCTGTGCGCCCTCTCCGGCTTTTATTCCCTTCCCGTGGCCGGGCAATATGGGGAGTTGTAGTTCAGGGAACCAGGCAGGCGCCGCAACGCATGTATCCCTGACAGTAGGTCCTCCTCCCTAGCGCCTCCTAGGCCCAGGCTTCGACGGATATCTTCTATGGAACGAACGGACGGCCGCAGGGGCATGGACGTTCTTCCACGGTTCCCAGGAATCATCCTCTGCTGAATAACCCTTCCATGACACCAGGTACCCGAGCATCCCCCTTCGTAGTTTGGAATCTCGAATGCTCTTAACCTCGTATTCCATACCCCCGTCACAAATCACAGGGGGCGGAGCACGCCTACGTGCCCCCAAGGCAGGTTTCAAGAGGTTACAGTGAAATACAGGGTGTATCCGAAGGGTCCCAGGCAATTTCAATCTATAGGTGACGGGGTTGAGTTGTTTCACTACTGTGTACGGACCGATGAACCTAGGATGGAAAATGCTACGCAACTTGAACCGGATGTTCTTGGTAGACAACCACACCTTGTCTCCCACTTGGTACTGCGGTCCCTCCGTTCTGTGTCTGTCCTCCCATTTCTTGTAAGTCTGTTTTGCTTGCAACAGATGGCGTCTGACTTTACGATGTAGCGTGCGGAGCTTTCGTACCTGTATCAGCACCATAGGTTGATTGGCCACCTCCTCTGGAATGGTAATGGGCAATATGCGAGCATCATATCCGAAATTGGCACGAAAGGGAGAAAACCCGACAGAACTGTGCCAGGCATTGTTGTAAGCTAGTTCCGCCATCCATAGCATATCTACCCAAGACTCCTGGGCATCTTTAGAATAACACCTGAGATATTTCTTGAGTGTTTGATTCAGACGCTCCGTCTGTCCATCGGTCTGAGGATGGAAACTGGTAGACAAAGAGGAGTCTATGTGCAGGGCTTTGCACCACAACTTCCAGAATCTCGCAATGAACTGAGGCCCCCTATCTGACACAATGTTTTCGGGCAGTCCATGTATCCTGACGATGTTGTTAAGCAACAGCTGTGCTGTTTGGGAGGCCGTAGGGAGGTTCACACAAGGGATGAAATGTCCCATCTTCGTGAGTCCATCCACCACCACTAGGATGGCTGAATACCCCTTCTCCAAAGGTAACCCCGTGATAAAATCCAGGCTGATACTTCGCCAGGGTTGGTGTGGAGTGGGCATAGGGATGAGTTTTCCCTTCATCTTGATGTGTTCGGTCTTTGCTCTGGCGCATTCCTCGCACCTAGCCACCCAAGCAGCAACATCAGTATTAAGGGAGCCCCACCAGAAGTGACTTTGTGTCAGGTGTGCGGTCTTCCGCACACCAGGATGTCCCGCCAAGGGCGACATGTGACACCATTGGAAAGCCTTCTTTTGTAGCTCAGGAGTGGGGATATACAATCGGTCTTTATGGAACGGTAAACCATGTTTTACTGCACGTTCGGTCCCCATTGATGCCCATGCCTCCCATTCGGCTAGGGTTTTATGTTGTCTTACTTCGTCCAAAAAGGCTTCCGCACGGATGACACATAGCACTCTAGAGGGTTCGATGATAGCCCCTGTGTTATGGTCCTGTGTGGCAGGTTCCATCGTTTCCAGTCGAGACAAAGAGTCTGCTTTTCGGTTCTCCGCCCCTGGACGAAAGGTGACTACGAAGTCGTATTCGGCAAAAAACAACATCCATCTCATCTGGCGCTGAGAAAGGTGACGCGCAGACTTCATGTATTGCAGATTCCGATGATCGGTATACACCGTGATGGGATGGCTAGCCCCCCATAGGTAGTGCCTCCATTCTTGGAACGCCCTTTTTATTGCCAATAGCTCTTTCTCTGCGACGGTGTAGTTTCGTTCCGCAGGGTTCAATTTCCTGGACAAATAAGCCACAGGATGCAGCTGTCCCGTGCTCTGACTCCTTTGGGACAGGATGGCCCCAATGGCCTCATCGGAGGCATGTGCCTCTACCACGAAAGGATGTTCAGGTCTGGGATGTGCGAGTACTGGAGCCGTGGTAAATGCCTTCTTTAGAAAGGTGAAGGCTTCCTCCGCTTCTCTCGACCATTGAAAAGGAAGGCCCTTCCTAAGGATTTTGGTAATGGGAACTGCTACCTGTGAGAAATGGAGGATAAACCTGCGGTAATAGTTCGCGAAGCCTAAGAAGCACTGTACATCACGTACTGTTTTTGGGATAGGCCATTCCTGCACAGCCAATACCTTCCTCTCAGCCATGTGTAATCCTTCTGGGCACAGCATAACCCCCAGAAATTCCACCTTGCGTACCCCAAACTCACATTTACTCAGCTTACAGAATAACCTGTGGGTCCGCAGCGCTGTCAGTACCTCTATTACATGTTTGTCATGCTCCTCCGCTGTATCGGAATAGATAAGGATGTCGTCTATGTACACAACAACAAACAGGTCCACAAAGTTCTTCAACACGTCATTAAGAAAATACTGAAATGCTGATGGGGCGTTGCAAAGGCCAAACGGCATGACAGTATACTCAAATAATCCGTATCGTGTTTTGAACGCTGTTTTCCATTCATCCCCATTTCTGACACGCACTAAATGATACGCACCCCTTAGGTCTAATCTTGTGTAAATCTTGGCTTCTCTCACTTGATCAAGCAACACAGAAATAAGGGGTAAAGGGTATCTGTTTCGAACGGTGTTCTTGTTCAGAACGCGGTAATCCACACAAGCCCTAAGATCACCATTGGCCTTAGTAATAAAAAAAGCGGAGAGGCAGCCGGGACCGCGAAGGCCTAATAAACCCTATTTCTAGATAGTGGTCCAGGTATTCGCGCAAGTGTTTTGTTTCTGGCACAGATAATGCATACACTCTACAGGCCGGGACCGTGGCCCCTTCCACCAGGTCTATTTGACAGTCATACTCCCGATGAGGGGGCAACTGTTCAGCTTGGACCTCACTGAACACATGCGTGAACTGAGAGTACACCATGGGTAACAGGGTCTCCTTCTCAACCGCTGTTGCCACCACATAGGGATGTAATAGCGCGGCAGCTTGTGAGGGACCGTTTGGACTACAATGGTCTCTGCAGTCGTCTGACTGAAACAGAAGTGTTTTAGCCTTCCAGTCGATGGTGGGATTGTGGTGGCACAGCCAAGGCATACCCAGTATAACCTCATACTGGGGGCATCGATGATGTTAAAGGATAACCCCTCCTTATGTGTTTCCTCTGTCATAACCAAGGACAAGAAAAGTACCTCCGTTTGTTCTGTAATCAAACCAGATTTCAATGGTTTTCCGTCCACAGCGAAAACCTCTTCTGGTTGCAACCTGGGTACCCTCAATAGGGCAAGGCGATCAACCAGTCCACTGTCTATGAAGTTCCCTGTGGCGCCTGAATCCACCATAGCTTTCACTTGCTGGAACTGATCATGGCTCCCAATTATCATAGGGAGTACTATGTGTGATTCGGTGTCCAGCAAACCAGAGGTGGCCAAGGAGGGGAGTTGCCAGCCCTTGATGGTTTCACCAACACCTGGGGAATTCCCTGGCATTACAGCAGGTAGAGAAGTGGATACAGCCACCCTTTTATTCTGAGACCACACCTCTGAGGACTTGGGTTTAGAAGGGCATTCCCTAACGTAATGACCCTTCTTTCCACAATACATACATAACCCATGTACTCTTCGGCTTTCTCTTTCTTCTCTGGACAGAGGAGAACGAACCGCCCGATCTCCATGGGTTCAGGTGCCATCTCAGGGTGGACACCTGCCTTCTTGAGGGTCTCTCTGGTCTATAGAATCCCTTATCCCACTTTCTCCTCTCACCCCCTCTCTCGGCCAACCTCCCATCCAACCTCAACGTTAAATTGATCATGTCCGCACAAGTAGTGGGTTGCGGGTCTATTTGGGCCAGTATGTCTTTTAGCTCATCCCGTAATCCCTGATAAAACAAAGACATTCTCTTCTCCTCTGGCCAAGCAGTCTCGGCCACTAATCTGTTAAACGTGGTTAGATATGTTACTAAGTCGTTTCTCCCTTGTTTAAGGTCCAGCAGTTCTCTATCAGCGCTGAAGGTGGTGGTCCGACGATCGAACACCCTCTCAAACTCAGTCCTAAACGCTGACCAGTCTGACAAAACTGCATCGTTACTTCTAACCAATGGAACGGCCCAATTGGCCGCATCCCCCACTAAATACGAGATAGCAAAGGCCACCCGGGAATGGTTATTGGGAAAAGAAGCTGGTCTACAAGAGAAGTGCAGCATTATCTGCGTCAGAAACACCTGTATCTTTGCCGGGTCCCCGGCGTATCTTTCAGGACTTGCTAATGGGATGGGTGGAGGTACAGTCACCTGTATTTGTGGGGCAGCGGGAGATATGTCGAAAGGGTTCCTAGATAGTCTTTCAACTTTATCTCTTAAGGCGGCTGTTTCAGCCTTGGAAGAGGCCAATTCCTGCTGGACCAGGACCAATGCCTGAAGCACGTCCTCCAGTGTGGCCATTCCCTACTACAACTGAACCGGGCAAAACTAATTTCGTGGGCGCGTAATTCTGTCAGGCCCAGCTCCGCAGGGTCCAGTTGCAGCAAAAAAAGGGTCCACCTCCAGATCTCACCAACACCCTGGTGCAATTGCCTACAGGGTGTTCGAACGATCAGGCGGGGGAAAAGGAGAGGGAATAGGACTGCAGTGGAATAGGACCTGAAAGAACAAATGAAACACAGGTTATGTATACATGGAATAATGGCTACTCCGGTAATGTATCACTAGGAGATGTATGTACCTGAGCTAGATGCTGCTGTTGGTACAACCCTCGGGACTTAACACAGGTCGTCGTGAATAACACTCTTCCGCCTAAGACAAAGAACACCAGAAACATTAACCAGGGTAAGTATCACCACACCTCTCCTGTCACTTAGGACTCACACAGGCGTCATGCATACCCACCTATAAGCACCAACGGGGGGATGGAAAAGTAATGATAGCAGTCAACCTATCCCAATGCATAAAAGTAGGTATCAATATAGAATACAGTTTGGCAGTTCCACAAGGTTACGTCACCTGTGCTTTCACTGAGGAAATAAAGTGTTTGTTGAGAACTGAATCTCAAAACATGTCCCGTCTCCCCAGATAGTATGAATGAAAAGAACGAAGTTTCCAGCACACCTGCGGCGCTACGTGGTTCCTTCACCGCTGTAGCCCGCTTGTATCCCAATAGGACACAACTGTTAATTAGAAAGAGCTTCTGGCACAATAACGGCAATACGCGGTGGAACCGCCGTATTCCGCTAGTGCTTCTAGAATCCGCCCTCAGTATAAGGGCAAGGTAATTAGTCAACAAACGGTAATACGCGGCAGCCCCGCCGTATTCCGCTAATGCTATCAGAATCCGCCCTTAGTATAAGAGCTTGGTAAGGTATCAACGAACGGCAATACGCGGTAGCACCGCAGTATTCCGCTAGCACTGTCTGAAATCCGCCCGCAGTATACGAGCCAAGGAGAAAACAATAAAGAAACGGCAATACGCGGAGCCCCGCAGTATTCCGTAGAACACAAGGAAATAAACAGGATTCCCACTGGGAACGTACTCGGTACTCACTGGTTCCACATCGGGGTGTTGCAAAACCCCTTCCAGCCACAGGACCGTTCCCTAGCACTTAATCCTCCGGCGCTTCAGCAGGCAGCTCTCTCTCGGCAGAGAGAGAGAAAACAACAGAATTACGCGCAACTTCCTGTGCGCCCTCTCCGGCTTTTATTCCCTTCCGTGGCCGGGCAATATGGGAGTTGTAGTTCAGGGAACCAGGCAGGCGCCGCAACGCATGTATCCCTGACACTCAGTCCTGAAGAAGGAACTGTCCCAGAGGAGCTTGAACCTGACCAGGTTGAGTTCTTAGGGACAGGGGGCCCTTCCAGGGCAGATCTGAGCCAGGAGCAGCAGAGCTGCCCCTCTCTTGAACCCCTCAGACAGCAAGCTGCTGCTGAGGCTGCTGGGAATGCTAGTGGTCCCCATAAAGTGTATTGGGATGATGGACTCTTGTACTCAGAGTGTAGAGACCCCAAGCCTGGTGCCACCAGGAGGTTGGTTATACCTCTGAAGTTCAGGGGCTTCCTATTGACCCTAGCCCATGACATTCCTCTAGCAGGTCACTTGGGCCAGAACAAGACTTGGGACAGACTTGCCCCTCACTTTCACTGGCCCCACATGTCTGAAGACACCAAGGAGTTTTGTCGCTCCTGTGTGACCTGCGAAGCCAGTGGGAAGGCAGGTGGCACCACAAAGGCCCCCTGATACCACTACCTGTGGTGGGGGTGCCCTTTGAAAGAGTGGGGATTGATATTGTTGGTCCCATGGATCCCCAAACAGCATCTGGGCACAGGTTTATCCTAGTGGTGGTGGACCATGCCACTAGGTACCCAGAGGCTATTCCCTTAGGACCACTACAGCACCTGTAGTGGCATGAGCCCTCCTGGGAATTTTCTCAAGAGTGGGCTTCCTAAGGAGGTTGTATCAGACAGGGGTGAAAACTTTATGTCTGGATACTTAAAGGCAATGTGGAAGGAGTGTGGAGTGACTTACAAGTTCACCACACCCTATCACCCACAATGCAATGGTTTAGTTGAGAGATTCAACAAAACCTTAAAGGGCATGATTAAAGGGCTCCCAGAAAAGCTCAGGCGAAGATGGGACATACTCTTGCCCTGCCTTTTGTTTGCATACAGGGAGGTGCCTCAAAAGGGGCTTGGCTACAGCCCTTTGAACTTTTGTTTGGTCACCCTGTCAGGGGTCCATTGTGCTTGGTGAAGGAAGGATGGGAGTTACCTCTCAAGCCCCCAAAGCAAGACATAGTGGACTATGTACTTGGTCTCCGCTCCCGGATGGCTGAGTACATGAAAAAGGCAACTAAAAACCTTGAGGCTAGCCAGGAACTGCAAAAAGCCTGGCATGACCAAAAGGCTGTACTGACTGTTTACCAGCCAGGACAGAAGGTGTGGGTGCTGGAGCCAGTGGCCCCAGCAGCTCTCCAAGACAAGTGGAGTGGACCCCATACCATTGTTGAACAGAAGGGTGAGGTTACCTATTTAGTAGACCTAGGAACACCCAGGAGTCCACACAGGGTTCTCCATGTCAACAGATTGAAGCCATATGTGGACAGGGCAGACATGGGCTTGCTCATGGCTACTGATGAGGGACAGGAGGAAGAGAGTGACCCACTCCCTGACCTGCTCTCAGAGAACCCTGATGATGGGTCAGTGGATGGTGTAGCCTTGGCAGGCAGCCTCACTGCTCAGCAGCAAACTGATTGCAGACAAGTGCTCAATCAGTACAGACATATGTTCTCTCTGACTCCAAGTCAGACCACCTGGTGCACTCATGAAGTGGACACTGGGTACAGTCTGCCTATTAAAAATAAGATTTATAGGCAACCTGACCATGTCAGGGACTGTATCAGGACAGAAGTCCAGATACAGATAGCCCTTGGGCTAGTCCAGTGGTCCTTGTGCCAAAACCTGACACCAATGGTGGGAAAAGATAGATGAGGTTTTGTGTGGACTACAGGGGTCTCAATGCAGTCACTAGGACTGATGCCCATCCAATACCTAGGGCAGATGAGCTAATAGACACTTTGGCCTCAGCCAAGTATCTAAGCACATTTGACTTGACAGCTGGCTACTGGCAGATCAGACTAGCTGATGATGCAAAGCCAAAAACAGCATTCTCAACCCCTAGTGGACATTATCAATTTGTGGTAATGCCCTTTGGTCTGAAGAATGCACCTGCCACTTTTCAGAGGTTGGTGAATACAGTCCTTACAGGTCTGGAGGCCTACAGTGCAGCATATCTAGATGATATTGCTGTCTTTAGCTCCACCTGGGAGGATCACCTGGTCCACCTCAGAAATGTTTTGGAGGCCCTGCAAAAGGCAGGCCTCACTATCAAGGCCACCAAGTGCCAGATAGGGCAGAGTCAGGTTGTGTACCTGGGCCACCTTGTGGGTGGAGGCCAGGTTCAACCACTGCAGAGCAAAATCCAGACCATCATGGACTGGGTTGCTCCAACCACCCAGACTCAGGTGAGAGCCTTCTTAGGCCTGACTGGGTACTATAGGAGATTTGTCAAGGGGTATGGATCAATAGTGACACCCCTGAATGACTTAACTTCCAAAAAAATGCCCAAAAGGTTCAGTGGACAGCTAGCTGTCAAAAGGCATTTGATGACCTGAAGCAGGCCATGTGCACTGCTCCCATTCTCCAGAGTCCTGATTACTCCAAGAAGTTCATTGTCCAAACAGATGCATCTGAATTGGGGGTAGGGGCTGTACTGTCACAATTGAATGATGAAGGTCAGGATCAGCCAGTAGCTTTTATTAGCAGAAGGCTGACCCCTAGAGAGAAACGTTGGTCAGCCATAGAGAGGGAGGCCTTTGCTGTGGTTTGGGCTCTGAAGAAGTTGAGGCCATACTTGTTTGGTACTCACTTCCTTGTTCAAACAGATCACAAGCCCCTCCTATGGCTAAAACAAATGAAGGGTGAAAACCCCAAACTGCTTAGGTGGTCATTTCCCTACAGGGGATGGACTTTACTGTGGAACATAGACCTGGGAGTAACCATGCCAATACAGATGGACTCTCTAGGTATTTCCACTTAGAACATGAAGACTCGACTGGTCAAGGTTAGTTTAATGTCCCTGCGTTTGGGGGGTTGTGTAGGAGAGTAGGATCTGCTTCACATGGGTACCCACACTTTTTGCTGATGCTTCACTGTTTTTCGACTTTAGTCTGGCTGGGGCCCTGCTAATCAGAACCCCAGCCTAGCTGCTTCCTCTCTAAAATGGTTTTCATGTGCCTTAGGCACATCTCTGATTGGAATCTGGAGTGCCCTTATAAGTCCCTAGTATATGGTATACTATGTACCCAGGGCATAGGTACCCCAGAGGCCTGCCAGGGGCTGAAGCATGTATTATGCCACCCCTGGAAGGCCAGCCAAAATGACACCACAGGTCTGCTACTGCAGCCTGGGTAAGGTGGTGCATGCACTCCTTACTGTGATATAGGCTACCTATATCACTACAATTGCACACACATATAAACCTATAAGTCACTCCTATGGCAGGCCTTAACAATCCTGAAGGCAGAGTGCTTGGTTTTTATGTGAGAGGGTGCCCCTGCATGAGCAGAGCCCTCTGCAGCATTCGGAGTCCCTCCTCTGATGCTGTTTGTGGTACAGCCTGACCATGTACTCTTAAGTGCATTTTATCCTCGCGGTACAATGCTAACTTTGGACTGGCTGCACCAAAACATGTTGTGTTTGGTGTCAAACATCTTGGAATACTACCCTCCGCCAATCCTGGCGGCGGGGGTAGCATTCCACCCTTCTAGAGGGAGAGACATGTACACACCGGGCTACCCGGTAACTTCTTTCCAGAGCCCTGGCATCACAAAATGGATGCCGCTGCCACAGACACGGGTCTGGCCTCCTGCTGCTGACTGAAACTCCGGCAGGGGAGGCCTGGACAATAGGTTTCCTGTCACAGGGAGGTGTAACCACCTCCCCAGACAGGATAGTGTGTATTGGGGCAGGGCGGGAGCACCCTCTGGTGCTTTGAAGTCCTGCACTGGGGGCACATTTGGTGTCCCTGTGCATATGCCAGTTCAAACCGGTTGCAGGGGCTACCTACCCCTGCTCTGGCATGAAACTGGACAAAGGGAATGGGTGTAGCCACCCCTCTTCCCTGACCCTCCCATAGGTGGGTCCCCAGAGTATGTCCAACCCCCTAACTTTGTATAAGTATGGGATCCCAGTCCTTAGGACTTTAGATATCCCTGGACGAAACTCGGTAACTGAATCCTGGAACTTCGACGCTCTACTCAAGACTAGAGGACTGAAGAATCTCCCTTGGGGTCAAGGAGTGACTCCCCTGCTTGGCAGGCACCAAAGAAGCAATTGTCCGGTCTGCATCGCCGAAGCTCCCGCCGGACGCCGAAGTCTTTGCATCACCAGAGGTGGATTTCCAGACTTCCCCGAGGCTGCCCTGAGTCCCCAGCAAAGCTGAGGCCCGAAGCTGTCAAGGGTAATGTGGAACCGTGACCCCTGGACACCGAGCACATTTGCAAGTGCATCCTCTTCCTGGTCTCCCACGAAGTTGTGCTTTGGGCTCCAAGTAGCCCCCGCCTCCAGCACCGACTGCACCGAAGATCACTGGCCTCCACTCCACGAGTGTCCTGTGAGCCAGCTCCAAGTGCGTCCACTTGAGGCTCCTTCGCGGTCGCTAGTCCGTTGGCTAGTGGGCCCTCCTGAAGGCTACTCTTCTTCTGCTTGGACTTCTCTGGTTGCTTCAGACGTGCCCTGACTTACCCTCGCTGGGTGAGTCCCTCAGACCTTGCTGGTCTGTACCACCGTCCTTCTTCTATTTCCACGTGACTTGCCGTTGCCAAGGCTTGTTGGGTCCAATCCGGTCACCGACACCCCAGCAATCGACAGACGTCGTGGGACAGCTCGAATCCAGCTCCTGGTTGTCGTCGACGCCTCCTGGACCTCGTGGCTGAAGAGTCAAGACGACCGTCAACCTACCTGAAGCACCCGACATCGGTGGGCATCTGCTCATCGCCTTCCTGGTCACTGGCTAGTGACCCAGACTCTGTCCCCTCTGCTTTCAGGTTCTTCAGATCTTCGATCCATCTTTGGATCCACCCGAACACTTTCGACTTGGTCGCCAGCAGCACTTTGCAGCAGATCGCCATTGAAAACGACGACGAAACCCGACCCCGAAAGGCACCTATGCACCCGGCTTCCCTGGGTGAGGTAACACGAGTACTCCGGTGCTCCCGTGGGTATTGACTCTAGAACAGTCTAGTTCTAAAGGGGTTTGCTCCAAGTCCTCCTCTAAGTGTCCTTTTTCTTTAAAACTCCAACCGCGACATTCCCCATAGAAGTCAACGGCGGCTCGCAGCTGTGTTCTCACACTGCACGCGTCCCCCGTGGGTCCCCTGTGTCAGCATATACCAGGCCAACTTCTCACACTATATCTAGGAAATGGCAAGAAATCTCTCAGCGAGAGCTTTATGCTGTTGGGGATTTTGGGACAATTTCTGGACTGCGGGTTAATAAGGTTAAAACCTTTGTGTTCCCGGTATGCCTAGCAAAACCTGCTCCGAACTGGTGATGTTGGGATTGAGATGGGCTCCTATAACCTTTCAGTATCTAGGTATCACCATCTATCATGATGCACATTATCTGCAGAACAATAACTGAGACAAGGCAATGAAAGGTCTGAGAAGCTAAGACTCCTTTAGGAGATCATTGCATTTCCCAATAATGGCTAGGATAGAAATCACCAAAATGATTGTTCAGCCAAAGCGTCTAAACTTCTTTGTTAATTTTGGACTGGTTTAGTGACCTAAACATGACGGTCAGAGAACTAGTCTGGGATGGAAACAGACAGAGGGTGGCCCTGACTATGTTGTAGAACCGTATCACGGAGGGAGGACTGGGGGTGCCAGATTTTTAAATATATTACCCGGTGTCTCAGATACAATGGCTCTCTAGGTGGCTCGATGGTAACCACTTGGAGGAAATGGGAGAGGGAAGTAGAGAACAAAATCATGGCACACTGATATCGAAATTATTGAGTACCTCAAACAGACGACCACAGGGTCTGGTTCTGTTGACTGTAGCAATGAAATGCTGGGTGGAGTGCTGTAAACTCACACAAAATAGTACACTCTATGCCTGGCGGTTCCTTTAGTGTGTTTTTCTAGTGGTAAAATGGGTACTTTTTTCGCAGCCCAGTGACTGGAACGATGGACTGAGGCTGGGTTGGTGACGGTTGGGGATTGTTATCTGGAAGGGAATTTACTGCCATTTGATGGGAAGGCAGACAACTATGGGCTGGAAAGGGGACAGTTCTTGGTTTATGGGGCAGTCGAACAAGCCTTAATGCAGCTGTGGAAACAGGGGGCACAAGAGCCACATCACCATGCGGTCCTAAGTCAGTTATGCCCTTGGGCAGTGGGAGGCATATCAGTACATAGCTGTAAAGGGCTCTCAATGGTATGGTGCGGAAAAAACCGACAGCGGCTAAACATAGATAGGAGGGTGACCTGGGGCATCACATTATAGACAAAGACTGGGACAAGGTGTTAGACTACTCCAAGAAGGTCTCCAGGAACACCAAACTTAAATTCTCTTAATTAAATATAGTACAGCAAACCTACCTACCACCCAGCAAATTGGACGCAGTCTTTGAGGGGGAACCTAGACCATGTCTGCGATGCAAACAGACTCTGGCAACCTTCTACCATATGCTTTGGGGATGCCACATCGTTCAGCAGTATTGGCATCTTAATATGGATCATCTGGAGGGGACATTGGTCAGGGGTCACCCCTGAAGTATGTTTGCTGGGTGCTTTCCCGCTGCTGGCCCTGAGGAAAGCAGGCACCGCCGGATAGATCTGGTGATGGCAAAAAAATGAATTGCCTGTCATTGGAAAAAACAAGCAGGCCTACCAGGAGTGGCATCGGGAAGTGGAATACTGGGCTAGGACAGAGGAGGAGGCGTTGGTTCGTGAGGAGGCCAGTGGAATATCTAGGAAACCAATGGCTAGGGCCTGGAGAGAAATACCATCCACTTTCCTGGAATATCAAGATACACTGGTAAGGAGCGATAAGGAAGCAAGGAATTGCCGAGAGGCACCAGAGAAGGGGACACAAGAGAGGGTCACTCCTGTGTCACTGGAAAGGAAGGGTATGAAAAGAGGAGGCAGTCCTAGACACCCGCACTTAGATAACAACACTGCACAAGTACAGATCCAAGCTGCATAGTTCTTACCCTGTTTGTGGAGAGAGATAACTTCAGCCTTGTTTATTGTTGAAATTGTTGAAGTTTGAAGTCTAAACCTCATTCCTTGTATTACAGAGATTCATTACAGTATACAATAGTACCAGATTATGTGATAATAGAACATGTTCCCTATGTAATGCACCTGAATTGTGATGATGTAATATAATAAAACAAATAAAAAAGTTTAGGGAAAGAAATCCATCTGGACAGGAAGTGACATTACTTGTTTCCCCACCAAACTGACTTAAAAGAAGTCAAGTAAGAGGACTTCATTTACTACCATCCATAAGCACAGGAAGTGACTTCACTGGATCTCCCATCTCAACCTTTCACAGGAAGTGACATCACTGAATTTCCCATTATCCATCTGGACAGGAAATGACCATACTGGTTTTTTCAGCGAAAACCATCTTTAAAAGAAGCGAAGGAAGAGAACGTCATTTCCCATCACCCATCAGCACAGGAAGTGAAATTACTGAATATTCCATCATCCACCTGCACGGTAAGTGACATCACTGAATTTCCCATCATCCATTTGGATAGGAAGTGACATTACTGGTTTTCCCGCCAAAACCGTTTTAAAAAGAAGAAGCTAAGCAAGAGGCCTTTATTTTCCATCATGTATCAGCACAGGAAGTGACATCAATGGATCTCCCATCAGTCATCTGCAAAGAAAGTGACATCACTGAATTTCCCATCATCCACTGGAGAAGAAGTGAGATTACTTGTTTTCCTGCCAAAACCATCTTTAAAAAAAGAAGCCAAGCAAGAGGACTTCATTTCCCACCACCCTCAGCACAGGAAATGACATCATGGCACCCTGGACTCCCCCACCCTCCCAGGACATACCTAATTTCAGCTACAACAAGGATATAAGCCTGGAGTGATGTCTGAGCCTGGAGCACAAATTAAGTACCAGGATCCCTGGTCCGATCACTACCCATTGCTGCTCTGCAGCACTCCTTAGGTCATCAGACCCCGAACGCCAGTCCCCAACTTCTGCAGCGCTGCATCTCACACCACTGTAGGAGCTTTCGCTTTACCCACTGCCAGTTCTTCTGCAGCCACCCCGGCCACACCCCCTACGCAAATACTAACAAGGCCCTCAATACTCCCTCTCAACACACACTCCACATGAGCACCAACAATGCCTAAACTCCGTACCTACACCACATGCCACAGCAAACCCACACATCAATACACACTCGTATGCATGTTTCTTAACACACGATCACTCAGCAAACACACAACCGAAATTTGGGACCTTCTGAGCAGGGACGCCCCCAACATCCCAACATCCTCTTCATCACAGAGACTTAGCTCAACCCCTTATCGACTCCTGACATTGCTACGACAATCCCAGTGGGCTATAAGATCACTCGAAAGGACATCCTTCACAAGCCAGGAAGAGGACTTGCTATCTTCTACAAGGATACCATCAAATGCACAACATCCACAAAGAACGCCACCCCATTCATGGAGCACCTGCAATTCACGCTGAAAATCTCCGAAAAATTCACCCTGAACGGAACCATTGCCTATCGACTACCCGAATCACGAGCCACCTTTACCAACCTCAACACCGACTTTGTCGCTTCACTCACCATCGACTCCAGAGTCTACGTTCTCCTCGGTGACCTCAACTTTCACCTGAAAGACCAAAAAAAACCCTGCTCCACATCACTCCTCAAAAGCTTGAGCAACATTGGACTCACCTCGCTCATCACAGAACAAACACACATATAGGACACACACTGAACCCCATCTTCTCCACAAGCGACAGCATCAAATACAACTCCATCACACAGCTCATGTGCACCGACCACTCGATCATCCACTTCCAAATCAATACACCTCAAGTCAACACCCCTACAAGGTTCAGTGCTTCAAGCTGCAGCTAGGGCTAAATCACAGAAATAGACTGGCTCAGTGCCCTCCGCACCTGATCAGCCTAGCCCCACAGACAACCTCGAAAAGGACATCATAAACTTCAATAGCTGGATCAAGAACTGCGCTGACTCCCTCGCACCCATCATACTCAGCAACCATAGTAGATCAAACAAGCAAGCCAGCTGGTACACAGAAGACCTCCGAAACACCAAATGACACTGTAAACAGCTAGAAAGGAAATGGAAAGCCAGCCACAACATTACCAACAGAACTATCTACAAGGCTTCACTCAGATGCCATTACCAGGAAATTTGAGACACCAAGAAAAAAGCACTGGTGGACCACATCGAAGAAAGCTCCAACAGCTGCAATGAGATCTTCTCGATTGGCAAGGATTCACCTCTCTCTCAGTCACTGTCAACAACATTGCTGCCTCCCAACAACTCTGTGGCAACCTATTCATATTCTTCAACAGCAAAATTGCAAACATTTACAGCAACTTTGCACATCAACCCAACCCCAGAGAACTCATTGCTAACCAACCCACCATCAACTAAAATGGCCACTTAACCAAATGGACAACCCTCACCAGAAACAACACAGCGACAATCGTGTGGACCATTCACTTTGGCGCCCCAATGGACCCATGCCCCCACTACATCTACTACCTGGGAACATCACCAATCAGCACTACCCTGACCCACATCATCAACACCTCCATCACATCCCCCACTTTCCCGGAAGGATGGAAACTTGCAAAAAGCAACGCCCTCCTCAAGAGGCCCACAGCCGACCATAATCAACTGAGCAACTTCAGACCCATGTCCCTGTTCCCCTATCTAACCAAAATGATTAAAAAGGCCATTAACAAGAAACTCACAACCCACCTCGAACTTCACCATCTTCTTTAAAACACTCAATCAGGATTTAGAAAGAACCACAGCACCGAAACAGAACTTATCGCAACCATCAACGACATTCTAAACATCCTGGCCCAAGGAGAAACTGCGGCCCTTATCCTGCTTGAACCTCTCCGCAACCTTCGACACTGTCTCTCACAGCACCCTCGTCATAAGACTCCAAAAGATTGGGGTACAAGGATCAGCTCTCAAATGGATCTGCTTATTCCTCATGGGAAGAACCTAAAGGGTCAGGCTGCCTCCCTTCACATCAGAGACCAAGAAACTGATCTGTGGTGTCCCACAGGGATCGTTCCTCAGTCCCACTCTTTTCAACATATACAGGACACCGCTTACCAACTTCATCCAATCACAAGACAACACTGTCATCTCCTACGCCAAAGACACCCAACTCCTCCTCTCCATGACAGACAAGACAAACCGCCAGAACCAACTTCACCAACTGCATGACCATGGTAGCAGATGAGATTCAAACCAACTGCCTGAAGCTCAGCTCCGACAAGACAGAAGTACTGGTCTTTGGCAACAAGACCTTCCCATGGGATTCCACCTTGTGGCAGTCGGAGCTGGGACCAACACCCACAGACCACGCAAGAAATCTAGGGATCACCCTAGATGACAAGCTGAACATGATGGCTCAAGTCATTGCAGTGTCCACCTACTTCTTCCACATCCTATGCATGCTGCGAAAGATCTTCAAATGGTTGCCTCAGAAGACCAGACAGACCCTCACGCAAGCACTCATCACCAGCAGGCTGGACTAGGGCACTCTACTCCACTCTATGCCACTCAACTCTATTCCACTTCCTCCATGACACTTCACAACACTCTACAGCACCCCACCCCACTCAACTCTACTCTATGCCACTCTACAGCACTCCATAACACTCCACTTTACGACAATGTTTGTTTCAATTAAAGTCAACAGCATCTGATACTTATAAACAAACATTTCCAAATACCAGGCAGTCAAATAATGGGCAAAAGGAAAAGTGGTTACTGAAAGTAGGAATTTCATTTTAGAAATGTATTTAGATCACACCGGAACAAAATAACTATTAACGGTGTACATGTAGCATGCATTACAAGGTAGTGATACAGTAATTTGGAAATTGGTTGCAGCTGCTGGATGAGACACACACTTATGAAGATCAAGCAGATAGTAGCAAAGGGGATATTACTGTAGGTTTTTTTCATCTTCCCCAGTTGTCCTTGTCTGTGTTGCTTTCCGTGTTGCTTCTTCCCCTCCCACTTCCGTGTACATATTGCTTCTCCCGTCCGAACCTCCCTTGGCCAAGCCCTCCCAACCCCAGCCCTCTGTTGTCCGTATTGCTTCAGCTGCATAGAGTGCAGAGGCATAGAGTGCACTGGCATAGATGCAGTGGCATGGAGTGTAGTGGTGTAGAGAGGTGTAGAATGTAGTGGCGTAGAGTGGAGCAATGCAGAGTAGAGTGGCATAGAGTGTAGTGGCGTACACTGCATTGGCGTAGAATGTAGTAGAGTGGCATAGAGTAGAGTGGTGCGGAGTAGAGTGCAGTAGCATAGAGTGCAGTGGTGCACAGAAGAGTGGAAAAGAGTGTGGTGACACAGAGTGTAATGGTGTAAGGTGTAGTGGCGTAGACTGTAGTGGCATACAGTGTAGTGGTGCACAGTGTAGTGCCATTGAGTACATTGGCGTAGACTAAGAGTGGTATAGAGAAGAGTGCAGTGGCATAGAGTGCACTGGTAGAGAGTGCAGTGTTGCAGAGTAGACTGATGTGGAGTGCAATGGTGTATAGTAGAGTCCATTGGCGTGGAGTGCAGTGCCGTAGAATGGTGCTGAGTAGAGTGGTGTACAGAGCAGTGGTGTAGAGTAGAGTGGTGTAGAGTAGAATAGAGTGGTGTAGAGTGCAGTGGCATATAGTGCATTGGTGTAAAGTGTTGCAGAGTAGAGTATAGTGTTGTAGAGTGCAGTGATTCAGAGTAGATTGGCGTAGAGTACATTGGTTTTGAGTAAAGTGGTGTAGAGTTCATTGGCGTAGAGGGCAGTGATGCACAGTAGAGTGTAGTGATGTAGAGTGGAGGTGTGCAGAGTAGAGTGGAGTGGTGCAGAGTAGATTGTTCCAGAGTAGAGTGGAGTGGCACACGATAGAGTAGAGTGGTGTAGAGCAGAGTGGCACAGAGTGCAGAGTAGATAAGAGTAGCATAGAGTGGATTGGCATAGAGTGCACTGGTGTAGAGTGGAGTAGTACAGAGTAGAGTGCGTTGGCGTAGAGTGCAGTGGCATAGAGTGCAATGTTGCAGAGTAGAGTGGAGTTGTTTAGAGTGCAGTGGCGAGAATGCAGTGGCAAAGAGTGCAGTGGTGCTTAGTAGATTAGTATGGGGTAGAGTGCATTGGCAGAGACACAGTGTGGAGTGACCTGGAGTGGAGTAGCACAGTGTAGAGTGATGCAGAGTAGACTGGAGTGGTGTGGAGTGGTGCAGAGTAGAGAGGAGTGGGCTTCAGTGAAGCATGCATGGTGTGGCAGCTACTGCCATTACAGACAACTCATCTTCAATTGAAATGACCATTATATTTGCACAGACATACAGTTTTACTGCTAAAAGTATACAGCACACAAACGATAATGTGTGAAAATGTACTGATGTGTTTTGATCGTTTTAATATATTTGTTTCCACCGCAGTTCAGAATTACCAAAAAATGTTCTTCATTTGTGCTTTTCTAATTCTGATATATTCTGAAATTTCTACAGAGTTCCTTTGCAGGCATTTAAACTTTGTTGTGTGCTAGAACAAATAACAACATCGCACAGCCAAAATGATTGTCAAATAAATCCTCTCATTCAGAAGTCAGAGAAAGAAAATTAAACACCAAGCTCCCTGGAAGACAGAGCCTTACATTTGACCTCTGTCTTTGAATGCACAGAGTGTATGCCAGTACACTCTATGTCACTCTAGTGTGCATCGCTCTCCTCTAAACCACTGCACTCTATGCCAATCCACTCTAAGCCACTCTACACCATTGCACTCTATGCTACTGCCACTCCACTCTACAACACTCTACTCCACTCTATGCCACACTACAACACTACTACGCTCTACGACGCTGTATGCAACTCTCTCTATGCCACTTTACTCCACTCTATTCTAGGAGAAACTACTTCACTCTACTCCATTCTATACCACTCTACTCCACTCCGTGCCTCTCCACTCTATGACACTCTTTCAGCCCACTCTACTCTGCAACACTCTACAACACCCTACTCCACTCTGTCATTCCATTCTCCTACATTACGCCACTCTATGACAATCTACTCCGCTCTACTCTCCTCTACGCAACACCTCAATCCACAACACTCTATGCCACTTCACTCTAAGACACTCTACTCCACTCTGACACTCTATTCCACTCTATGACACTGAACTCTATTCCACTCCCACCAGGACACACCACACCACAACACTCTACACTACTCCACTCCACTTCACTCCAAGCAACTCAACTCTACTCTATGCCACTCTACGACACTCTATAGCACTCCACTTTACTCCATTTTATGACAGTCCACTGCACGTCACTCTCCTTTACCCCTCTAACTTTTAGCCATGCTGAAAAACAGCCACACTGATGTACAACATGGCTAAAACATATTGGCAAATTCAATAGCTCTTGCATAGGTGATACCTATTGGCTTTGACAATCCTTGTTTCCATTACAGACAACAGCATTTGATACTTATAAACAAACATTTCCAAATACCTGGTAGCCAAATAAAGGGCAGAAGGAAAAGTAGTGACTTAAAAGTAGGAATTTTCTTCAGAAATGTATTTAGATAACGTCGGAACAAAATACCTATTAACGGTGTACATATATAATGCATTACAAGGTATTGATACAGTACTTTGCAGCTTTGTAAATCAGGTGCAGCTGCTGGGTAAGACATACACTTATTTAGATCAAGCAGATAGTAGCAAAGGGGAGATTACTGTAGGCTTACATCTGAACTTCACACATAAACCGGAATTGACAAAGCAACAGGTCTGGCCTTTGCAAGCTGGTGCAATTTTGTTTTTAATTTAATTTTTAGTGCAAGCATATGACACAAAAAAGAAACATGCTGCTGCGTAATATTGCAGCCATATGCTTTAAATATAAATTTAACACAAAAAATATCCATTGTATATAATTAAATATAACAATATGGGTACTTCCTAGCAGTAGGTGTACTTAAAACAGGTCTAGAAAGGCACTATTGACTTTGCATTACTGCAATCTCAATGCATAGTTTAAATATGCAAGGATGGCTATAACAATAAAAAGGATAATGAATGGAAACTAAAAGAATTTGGAAATTAAATCATTGACCCAGTAGCTCTGGCACTGAAGTACCATCTCCTTTTAGTCAGGGGTGCACATGTGCAGGGGTGTATCTTCAGGCGGGGTGTTTGGGGTCTTACACCCCCCTAATAAATATATTCTGCAGTACATAGTTGGGTACATCTGCTTTGAGTCGGGTATGGTGAGGTGTTTGTCGGATTTCACTTGGGAGTTTTATATACACATAGGGACACACACACTCACTCTCTCACTCACTCACTCACACACACACTCTCTCTTTCTCTTTTAAAGGTCTTAAAATAGTTATTTGACAAAATATTGGGTTAGAAGTATCCCTCCCAGTCCGCCCTCCTCAACCTTTCTCCTGCTCTTTAAGGCCCCCCCGGGGGCCTGCTTTGCTTCTCGTATAATGTATTTTAACTGGCGTGATTGTAGGGAAAATTAAAGCTCACGCCCCCCCCCAACCTTACTGACCAAGCTACGCCTCTGCACATGTGACCAAGATAAACACTGTTGCTCACAGTGTAAAGGGGCAATGGCTGAAGGGGCTAACCCCATACTGTCTGCTGTAATGGGCAGAAGCAACATGTGAATGAAAAACAGATCAATGGACGAAGAGGTCTGACCCAAAGCTTCTCTATGTATGTATAGGGTTGCCTCTTTTACTTATACTTTTTACTTGATGCTGGCAAAACAGCTAACCTAACTCTAGGCCAGGCCTAAAAATAGCTCTATAATTAAAAGTCACCTGTACACTCATTTAGCACCTGCACCCAAAACATTTCTCAGCAAGTGGTTGTGTATTTATATGAAAGTGCACAGGTTAAACTGCCCACATTCGGCAAACAGCCTCCTGGTAGGCTGAGAACGAGAGGGCTGCCTTGAGGGGTGGAAGGACTGAGGGAGCGTCAACTGGTTCAGCTGGCTCCGAGAGGGCACGAGCAATTTCTTGTGGATATGTATTTAATTAGCAAACCAAAACTTGGAGTGGTGCACTACTCTGAGGCAAAATTCGTTTTTTAATAAGTCATATAGTCTTGTTTGCTTTGTCTTAGTAAGTCCTTTATTTTCATAAGCATCCAACAGTTAAAAATACCAGCCAACGCGTTTTGTTCATATTCAATGAACTTCTTCAGGGCATTGAGTGATGTGCGTTCTTGAAGGAGAAGGTCCTAAGTTCCCCCTGGCGATTCTTTTGAGCCAAGTATGGGCTCGGTCCAAGATATGGAGTCGTTGCAAAGCAAAGTTGCACAGGCACAAATTAATGTGACTGTGTGGCCCTCCTTAATAAGGGCCAGTAAGCGCTGATTTCTGAAAAGTTGGAAGCAGCCGTCGGCTTTCGAACGGAGCCGACGGCTGCTTCCAACTTTTCAGAAATCAGCGCTACTGGCCCTTATTAAGGAGGCCCACACAGTCACATTAATTTGTGCCTGTGCAACTTTGCTTTGCAACGACTCCATATCTTGGACCGAGCCCATACTTGGCTCAAAAGAATCGCCAGGGGGAACTTAGGACCTTCTCCTTCAAGAACGCACATCACTCAATGCCCTGAAGAAGTTCATTGAATATGAACGAAACGCGTTGGCTGGTATTTTTAACTGTTGGATGCTTATGAAAATAAAGGACTTACTAAGACAAAGCAAACAAGACTATATGACTTATTGAAAAACGAATTTTGCCTCAGAGTAGTGCACCACTGCAAGTTTTGGTTTGTTCTTCCTCTGCCTTGCAGCTGGCACCCAACGACGGCAGGTGCTGGAGTTGCTTGTGCACACTCGTCTGGTCACAGTGGGGACACAATCACGAAGGGAACCCAGCAGGGGAGTGCGGTCATCGTGCCCGCCGTTGTCCGTAACTTGTCTCATGTATTTAATTAGCCCAGTCCCCTTAAAAAAAATCCTCATGGAAACATCGGGCTCACTTGGTACAATAAGGGCTGGTTTTAGATCTCAGTCCTCCACTATGAGGCTCCATGCTTGGTCAGTGTAATGTGCAAACCTGAGTATGTTAATTACATATTTGATATGAAGATGAATTCATACTTGCTTGCCAAACAAAATATACTCCAGATTTGGGTCGAAAATGAAATCGTGTATCCAGAAACACATTTAAAGGGCGGGTGTGGCAGTGTTATTGTGAGCACCACGTGAACAGAGCAGCTCCGCTGGGACTCCCAGCACTCTGGTAGCTCAGTAAACAAACATGCAGAAGCCAGCACCGTGGAGCCTGATCTCATTACCTGTCTTACAGACAACGCCTCAGTTCCCCAGGCCCCGCTGGTTTTTAATGAGAATAAACACGCACCTCTAATGAGCAGCTCGACTTTCCTATTGTGACACTCAGCAGTCCTAGGCGCGTGGGCAAGTCTTTTTCTCATACCGCAGTTCACATCTGCCAAGGTCTCAACAGTATCTACTGCGTGAGGAGGGGCGGGGCCTTCCCCACCAAAATAAACACACAAAAAAATGAAATCAATAAAGAAAACGCAGAAACGTCTGAGGTTGCCGCTGATGTCCTAGGGAGGTTTAGAGACCCATAATGGACACTGAAGGTGGCTTTATTTTGCAGTATCAGAGTTCGACTTTAATAGCGTGTTAGCGCCATTCGCTAAATCTATTGCGACGATTAGTAAACATACAAGAAAGTCTCGTGAAAGCTAACAAAAGGCGGTTTTCTTTCGCTCTCATTGGTTCATTAACCTAGCGGCTTTCTGGGGACACTGGATGTTACCCTAGGAGTGCACCCACCTCACAGAAATAATCCAAGTTCACTGGGCCGTCACACATGGAACAACTTGCCCTCCATTGTTGGGCTTTTTTCAACAGGTGCCATTGTGCTATACATCGTCCCCCACTGCATATATTCAGTTGCTAACTGCGTTCAGTCCCTTTCTAGGCATGTAAAAAGATGTCAGTTCAGTCAGGACTTCAATTCGCCAGTGTTGCAGAGACTCCGGTCATGTCGCTGCCAGAGAATTGTCCAAGTAAAGTAATAAATAAAATGTTTTTCACTCATAAACTATTGGTTACGAAAATGTTCATTGCTAATGATTGATATTTAAGGTATGTTAATGGCAGGCGTGCGACTGAGCTTCGTGACACATGAATGGACTTGCTTGACAGACATACGTGGCCATATGCAGGCCTGTACATGAAAAACCTGTAAGCATGAATCCTATCTGTCAATATAGCATTATTTTATGTGGCGACGAATGGCAGAAAAGTGATCTATAACCTATGTGAGTATTACATTTATTTAATCCTTCTCACCAGAGCATACGAGGCTGGACAGGAAGAGAAAGGGCAACTTCGCAGGCAGACTCCCTGAAATCTTAGTTCACGAGGCAACTGCTATTGAGCCACAGCTGTTTGTGTCTTTAGCACATCGCACACCTATCTCGCTGAAAAGTGTAATTTGGTGACATTCTGGCCTGATGTACAAAGATTTCTAAGGTAAGAGATGGCAGTGGTAATAACAGACTGCTAGCACATCCACTCACAATCTATGGCGAGTACATACACTGCAATAGTAACATGTGCTACAATGAACAAAGACTACGCCACCTCAGTAGTGTAAATAAATATATGAAAAGAAAAGGAATTCTATATATTAACAAATTGTTAAGAAATCCAGCGCACTACACAAGTCTGTTGATACGCAGGTCAGTACCAGATAAAAACGAACAGCCGCTGGGGGTCGCGTAACTCGTTATCGGGATTAACCAGACAAATCGCTCCTCCATGCTACCTAGTTACGCGACACCCAGTGGCTGTTCGTTTTCATCTGGTACTGACCTGTGTCAACAGACTTTGGATTCTTTGAAACTTAAATGTCGGATCTGCTATACTGGCAGACCAAAAATACAATATTTGTGTAGTGCCCTGGATTTCTTAAAAGTACAAAGATTTCTAATAAGAAGTCTTAAATTGCAACAAATAACGATTTTTAATTCCTAGCTAGGAATTTACTAAAACAGATTCAGTAGGAGTGGATGCAATTTGCACACTGACTTCTACCGAATGCATTCGTATTTTGTGAACCAACCTATATATATTCATAGGCTGGTTCACAAAATACCGATTCATAGTGGGTAGCAATTTGACCGACCTCATTAATATGAATGATGTAGGTTGCAAATAGAGACCCACTCCGATTGGTTAGAGTCACAGGTATGATAACTTGCTGGGGCCAGCAGACCACCATGTCCGTGATTGGTTTTAAATAAAGCAGTCTTTTTTTTAAATGAAGCCTGTTTTCCTAAAAGAAAAACCTGATGCATTTAAAAAGGAAATGCTTAATTTACAAACAAGTTTTAGGAGCTGGCAGTGGTCACATGGCCCACTGCCTGCTCCTAAAAGATGTTTTTGTTGACATTCAAAAGGGGAAGGCGTCCCTTGGGGCCCCATTCTCCGTTTGTGAATGGTTATCACCAATTTGGATTTGTTGGTAAAATAATGTTTTGCGACCGAATTTCGGTTGCAGAACATTAACACATGAATTAAGGAATCAGTATTTGGAAGGGACGCCCTTTACAAACCACTTCCAAATACTGATTCTGATTTTTAATCTGAAAACCAAATTGCAATCCTGTAATGTGTTACTGCATCACAGTGTGAGTTTTGTCCATTTAAAATCGGCATTTTGCAGTCACAAAGACTCAAATTTGACATCTGAAACTGTAAAATCGCTTTGTACATTAGGCCCATACCATGCAAAATTAATGCAGCTGCGTTAGCCCAAAAAATAAGTGGGACTGTGCAAATTGGTAGTGTGTAAAAAAATGAGTTGAGGAAAGAAGAGGGGAAGTTGAAGAACGTGGTAGAAGAGCATGCTGGGATTCCGCAGTGATCTTTAAATTAACACCAAGTCCTATGAATAATGCATGTTGGCTCAATTAAGGGCACTGGTGTTTTGGACCCTCTGGATCAGCATGCAGGTTTGTTATTCAATTCATATCCTAAAGTTAAGTTAAAGTAGTTTGTAAGAGTGCATATTCTATTTTAACTAAAATATGTACATATGTCTTCTTTTAATTTGAAAGATGGTGATGACCAAAGTCACAAGGAATATGCACTTGACGAGTTACCTGCAGATGATAACGACAGAAAAACAGATCAGAACTATATACAGACTTTACAGGTTGGCTGGCCACATGGTAAAGCAGCACGAACAGAAACAACAGCAGAATAAGCATTGGCAAAATCCAATAGATTTCCCCTTTAGGACCTATTGGCTTTATATACTCACAAACAGGAGAGGAAGAGGGTCAACACCCAAGCACATCCTCCTGTCTAATAAATAATTTCAGAAACAGTCCTTGAATGGGGCGAGTTAATCTATAGTAGTGTTTTTGTGTATCAATTCTCCTTAAACACCATAGATTCAAGGGATCTAAAAGACAATGGAGAGGACGCCTCACCCACAACTTAATGTGGCATGCTTCAGCATCGGCGGCGTCTCCACTCAAGAGTAGGTACATACCACTCTGGAGTACTCAATCTAATAGGGAGTTCACATATAATTCTTATTGTGGATTAAAGCAGGGATCCAGGCTACTATAAAAAAATACTTAAAGGTAACCATAGGAGTTCCAGTTATTAGTGGGTTCCTTTTGTATGGTTAAAATTATATTTACAGGGATTTTATGATGAAGTGTAATGGTTTAGCAAGCCACTTTTTTGCCAACATGTTGCAATCGATTTGTGAGCCCAAATGGGTCAGCGATCTTCTTCAGGGCCTCACAACTCTCTGCCTAACTACTACATACATTCCATTTGTACTTATGGGGCATAATACTCTCCTACATGTCATGTCCTATTCCTTTTGTACACCCTACTACCAACATGCATTATTGTGAGGATTTGGTGTCAAATTGATAACCACTGCAGAATCCCAGCATGCTCTTCTACCAGATTCTTGAACTTCCTCTCTTCTTTCCTTAATTCTTCTTTTTACACACTACCAATTTTTAAACTCCCCTTATGTCACACCAACCTCTTAAATAGCTAAAGGGGGCTGCATCAAATAGATTGTCACCAGGCACAATCGGGGCTTCTCCGATGACCTCGGTGCCAGGCAGAGGTCCGGCACCGACGTCCCTAAGTCAGGATCAAAGGGAGAGAGGGGGAGGGGACCACACTGCACTGTGGAGAGAGTCTGGACAAGGGGGATCAGTGCCCAGAGACAGTATATTTTTTTCTGCAATTTGTAGTGTGTTGTATTGTGTTCTATTATTTAATGAAGTACTTACTCTTCTTTCTAGTAAAGATAAGCACTGAGCTGGATATTCTCCTATTGCATTATTGACTGATTGTTGAGCTCTTAGCTCGAGCACTGCGACACTACTTCTCTGAGAAGCCTGTGACTGCTCGCCATCCCTACCAATTAGTCAAGTGTGGAAAGAGCTATACTCAGCCCAGTTTGCCCAGCCATAGTAAGACAAACCCCAGTAGAGAGGTAACAACATTCATCCTCATGGTTGAGACCCACTAGTCGCTGCTTTCCCTGTGGACCCCCAAATGGGGTCTGATATATGGGTTTTTCTATGGCTAGTTGGGGAGATATTTGTGATGCCCTAAAAACCTGCACATTTACTCATTTCCCATGTGGAGAAGATTTCAGAATTTTGATATAGCTTTTGTGAATCCATCCCAATGCCTTTGTCCTATGGCTTAATATATATGGTCCATGTTGTTTACCAGTATTATTATATAACCGGTTATGTCATTAGGAATGTTATTCCCAGTAGGCTCTATGTAGTGAAGAATGTCAGGAGATTTATTTGATAGCAGCTGGGCTGAAGACGAGTTGGGTGTAGCGGTGTCCCTCTAGGACTGGAATAAAGGGTTAACGTACATGGACTGCATGCTTCTTACACACAACAGGCCAGACAAAGTCTATTTCTCTCTCAGTAATTGACAATTCATTGAGATGGTAGTGTTACTGAGGTGTGGAGGTGAAGCTACAAATGATGCACTTAGCAATGCCATTGAGTTCATTTTTAATATAATATGAGATGTACTTTTTTCATAAGGAATATATGCAGCACCGACTGTTAGTACAAAAAGTAAAATAAAAATAAAAGGTTTATTTTCAATTATCTTCACGAAAACAGCTGCCACACCAACACTGATTTTAGACTCACTGCCCTTTCTGAATGAATCTCTTGCATGACACGTAGATAATCTCATTTCTGTTTACACAGAGGATATTTAAAGAAAAACATAGGCAACACAGTCAATAATTAAAGAATTAAGCTGTCCATATAATACATAAAAATAAAATACAGGCCTGACACAATTTTCTAAGACTGACAGAAAATGCGCTTTCTCTGAGACTTTATCATATACTCATAAAATTCACTTTGCAGATTTTTTACCTCTGTCTAAAGATTCTCAAAAATATGATTGAGGTATTTTAAATTGTCATTCACATTTTGCTTCACCCCACCACAACATAAAGGATGGGGAAATGGGTCAGCACACATTACCTATTGCCTACCTTCACTTTGAGTGACTGCAAAAAACCTGTTCACATTGTTCACATCCAACTAAAATAGTTCCTTTCTCTTTGGTGACAGAGCTGGTTAAAAATGCACCTTTTTATGTATTTATTTTGTATCTTTAAATAACTGCTATTCATTTGCCTGCAGTTTGGGTGTCCTCTTCGGTCTCCTTTTTAGGTCGAGCCTTGACAGCGCCTGCACTGCTCTGCAAGGCATGCTGTATTAGAGTATGTACTTGAAGCCCCGCCCACGCTACGCCCATATTTGTCATTGGCTTGTGTCATTGTCCTTCGTAAATGCTGGCTTCTTATTCGTTAATAGGCTTGTTAGTCCCTCCTTAGTACCGCCTTGTCTTCATTTGTAACCTCCCATGAGGATTGGCCCTTTTACTTCAATTGTTACACTGTAGGTCTAATTTAGTCTGTAAGCACTATTTTCTTTCATGTGTTTCTCCTACTGCAGGCACTACATGCTTTCCTGCAATATTCAGCGCATTCAGCGCACTTTCACGGGGCGTGTTAAAAAAAATAAAAGCTTTTGTTTGTCAATTTGACAAACAAATGCTTTCTTTGGTAAAAGCGCCCATAACACGCTTTCACTTTAATAACGGCCACGGACCTTTCTTTAGACATGGCTTATCTAAAGAAAAGGGCGTGGCCTCTATTAACGGGAAAGCCAGCATGGGGCGCTTGTAAAAAACAAGCATTTGCAATGCAATATTTCTTGCATTTTAGAAACTTTGACCTATTGGTATTGTAAATGACATTGCCTTTTTGCAGGTTTTTAAACCAATAAATAAAAGGCATGGTCATTTTCAATGCCAATAGCTCCAAATCTCGCAATTGCGAGACCTATTGCATTGCAAATGCTTTTTTAAAGTTGCTGTTATAAAGTAAGTGACATTAGAACATTGTAGCTGCCTGCCATTGAGGAATAATAATAATAAAATGCATGGCCCAACTGAAAAGACTTGAGATACCGAATACAAAAAGGGCGGATTAGTGACAGTAAATTATTAGGCAGAGGTCTGTAATATTTGAACGATACGACGGTAATAGTTCAAAGCGAATAATAAAACATATAAGCAATACAGAAAGTAGATTTTCAGTCACATGAGCAGACTACTAGAGTAATTAAAAAGAGCACAAGACTGACCAAGAGCACGACAAATGAACATGTACATTATTGGGGAACATAGAGAGAAAATATGTAAATTGGACAGTACCTGGTCTGGCATCAAAGTCTGTCACAAAAGACTAATTTCAAATGAACACCTAAGATTTTTCTTTTTTGAATTCAGGGAGGAAGTCATAGCTGGAAATTATATTGAAAGAGAATGGTTTTAAGTTATTTCTAAAAGGTAGCATGGCAGCGGTTTGTCTTTATAGTGAGGGGATAATGTTCTTCACTCTGGGTGCATATGCTAAAAACAATTGTTTTGAGTGTACTTTTTCTTTTGAATGAAGGTGTAAGAACGTGATTTGTTAACTGAGGTGGATGGCAGGCCACCACAAGTAATAAAGTCACTAACCTGTTATGTCCACGCAAAGATTTTATTAATTTAAAACTGGGCTCAACCCCTGGTAGCTATAGCACAGAGCAGACAGGCTTAGAGAAAATGTGTAATACATTTAGCAGTCCAAAAGCAGTAAAAATGTTAAAAACTCAACATAATAAAAATCCCGTCAGGGATATCAATTTTTAAGTTTACCCTTGGAATACGCTTCTTTGTCTTGGGTCCTAGTGGGAGCAGTTCCAGCCCTTCAGGTCTCCTCACAGGTCTCAAACAGCAGGTGCAGTCCTTCTTTTGTTCTTCCACAAGTACAGAAAGTGTTCCTAGGTGCTGGAAGTGAGTTCCATTTTTGTACAGTACTGCCGCTAGTGGGTGGGGGTGACTTCCAGACATTTCCTAACAAATGGGTAAAACGTTTCTAGGGGCAACCCTACCCAGAATGCATTATTCTAGCGGGAATCCAAAATGGCACAGGCATTCTGATCTTGTAGAGAGTATTATATTAGAAAAAATCCAATGTCACCACTGAGTTTGATTTTTTAAAAATATTAAAATTAGTAGTTGAACTATTTCTCTAGTTTGTCCAAAATCTTAGATTGCAGAATTAATATTTTAATCCGTACTCTAGGTTTCCTCATAAAAGAGCCAGAGCCTTACACACTGAAACAGCTTTTAGAGGCTTGTCACTACAAGAGCATGGTAACATTAAATATTTACATGCCCCACTTTAAAATATCATGCATCCTACCTTATGAACTACAATACCCACATGGGGATGACTTGTTAATATTTAAAAGGAAGATTTTTCTCCTTTCAAAAGGGCTATTTTAATAGACATGGCTTCAGGTTTAAACTGCAGCAGTCATGCTACAATGGTAAACCTGAAGCCATGGATTCCTGTGCCATACTAGTGGATGGCACAATAAGTGCTGCAGTCTTGAGGTGACATTTAACTTTCCATGCCAGGGAAATATTTTCTGCACTATATACAATGGCTTTACTGGAGAACTAAATATGCCAATCAGGGAATAGACAACTTTTTACATGTTTTAGGGACCACAGAACATACACTGGGCACTCAACAGCAGGGCCCTAGTGTGCAGAGTCTAAAAGCCAGCAATAAAATTCAGCAAATAATGGTTGTGGCATGCAAAAGGGGCAATTTTTGCACAGATGTGATTTCTAGACAGAGAAGGTCTACACTTCTGAGCACCAATTTCTGTGTAAGGCAGTTGCTGGACTCTCATACTTCACCTTCCGCTATAATTTTGCATAACTTAATTTTGGTAAAATGGCCATTCTGTGACAGCTGTTGCAGGAAAATTTTATTTTAAATGTACATTTTATAAGCATAGGAAATACACGAAAGTCTTTTCGGATGGAGTTGTTTGGTTAATTGTAAAGAACACACAGTAGAACGTAACTGCTTCCTGGAACTACTGCATAGGACGCTTCCTGATGACAGTGAAGTGACAAACCTGTACATGGTTTCACTGATTCAGTTTGCTGGTTGTTAATACATATAAAGTTAGACTACTTATAGTTACACCGACTCTTTACTGCAATTTAGACAGTAATTTTAGAGCAAACATATTGGCATTGAGTTGTATTGTCGTTAAATATAGATGTTAAAATAGCAGGATCCACTAGTGCACACGACGACTTAACCTGTATACTTCTAATATTATTGGGGGGGGATCCTTCGCACGGGGTTCCCTCTGTGATCCAGTGGGTCTCCCCGGGAGGCTCTGTTGATTTTCACCAGGGCTCCTGCGTGACCCGCCTATTTTCATCTCCCGGTGTGGTGATATGTCCCACTACGTCTTGTCATTCCCTGGGCCCCGTGGGAAGTAGGGCTCTCGTTCCCTGACGCCGCTGAGTGATACTCCTATAGCCTCTGCCTCCCTGGGTCGACTCAAAATAATCTCCTGGAATGTAAACGGATTGGGCGACTGGATAAAAAGAGGGATAGTCCTGCAATATCTGAAACGTCACACCCCTGACCTCGTGTTGCTTCAAGAAACACATATTCCTGGCACCACATATTGCGCACTAAATCGGTGGGGTTATAAACTGCTTGCACATGTGGGATACACATGGGGGTCCAGAGGGGTGGGCATCCTGGCACGCGCCTCCCTTCCCTTTCAGATAAAAACAATTGCACGCGACCCCGCTGGCCGTTTTGTTACAGTGTCTGGACGGTGGGAGGGTCGCTCCCTCAACGTGACCTCACTCTACATACCCTCCAAACTCCACTCCTCCACCTTGACTGATTTAGGTCCCCACATGTTGACTCTACCCGACGGAGACATTTTACTTGGGGGAGACTGTAATGCCGCCCTGGCTGGGGATTTGGATCGCTTGCCGCCCCGACAAAGTGAACCACAGGGGAAGCTCGTGTCTGACTTGCTATTAGCCATGGGACTGGTCGATACGTGGCGCACACACCACCCCTCAGATCGGCAGTACACCTTTTTTTCCGGGGTTCATGGGAGCATGTCCCGTATTGATTACCTCTTCTGCCAAGCCACACAGCTTTCGATGTTTAGTGATATCACTTTTTTGCCCAGGGGCATATCTGACCACTCTCCTATACTAGCTCATTACGGTGGTGTGCCTTCCCACTCCCGTTGGGAGATGACCCTCAACCCATGGTATCTTCGGGTCCCGGAGATACGGGATCAATTTTACAGGCCACATCAGACTACTTCATGGTAAATGAGGGCTCCGTGGAATCGGATGTGACGCTATGGGAGGCTTATAAGACGGTTATTTGAGGGTGTGGGGTGGCGGCAGTGACGGGCCACCGGAAGGAGAAACGTAAACAACTAGAGGATATAGAACTAGAGGTGACCAATCTCGAACGCGAACTAATCGCATCCGCCTCCTCTGACACTTCCCACAGACTTGCAGTGAAACAAAAGGAGTATAATGATATAGCCAGGGAGGCGGCCCAGGCGCACTACCGTACCACTCAATATCGTGTATATGAAATTGGAGATAAGGCCAGTAAACTGTTGGCATGGTTAGATAGGCGTGAGTTGGCCAATAGGTGGGTGGCTGAAATTGTGGCTCCTGATGGCATGAGGCGATGCGACCGGGATGGGATTGCTGAGAGTTTCGCTAATTATTTTGAGCAACTTTATGTCCCCACGTCCAACTCCACCCAGGAAGAAGCAGCCGACCTGCTTTCCACCCTCCCCCTGTCGAGGGTAGACCCTCAAGATGTTACAGACCTTGACACCGCCTTGACTTCTGAGGAGGTGTCTACAGCGATTGGTGCATTGCGTTCCGAGAAGGCCATGGGCCCTAGCGGCCTTCCAATCGAGCTCTATAAAACAGTTTCTCCGGCACTGGCTCCGTTTTGTATGATGAGAGTGCAGAACGTGGAATTTTGCCCGAGACACAGCGATTGGCTAACATTGCGGTCATACACAAACACGAGAAACCCCCGGATCAATGTGGTTCGTATCGACCGATTTCCCTCCTCGACCCAGAGGTGAAGATCCTGGCCAAACTTCTGGCCCTTCGCCTCTCGCCCCATCTCCATAAACTAATACACCCGGACCAATCCGGCTTTATGCCGACAAAAAATACGGAGCTCAATCTCCGTCGCCTCTTCAGAGTGCTGGGCAGAGCCCCCACCATACAAGAAGACGCGGTAATTGTGTCCTTAGACGCCAAAATGGCGTTTGACATGATGGAGTGGCCTTTTCTGTTTGCTTCCCTGGAAAGGTACGGCTTTGGTCCACGTTTTATGTCCTGGGTGCATCTATTATATGCTAAACCTGTGGCTCGCGTTTCGGTAAATGGTGGCAGATCGGCAATTTTTGAGTTGGGGAAGGGTACGAGACAGGGCTGCCCCTTGTCACCGCTGTTATTTGCTCTGGCACTCGAACCCTTGGCGTTATGGATCAGAGGTGACCCCTCTATACGTGGACTGAATTGGGCCCCGGATTGGTCTGACAGGATTTCCCTCTACGCCGATGACATTCTCTTATATTTGGCCAAACCCCGATCTTCACTTCAAGCGGTGCTACGTATCCTCACTCTCTTCCGGAAATATTCGGGCTACACCATCAACTGGGACAAGTCATTGGTCTATGTCCTCAGTGGGAAGCCCCCACAGCTTCCTCCGGGCTGCAATGCTGGCATAGTCACAGACGGCTTTCGCTACCTGGGCATCTATGTCACGAACGATGCAGATGTCTTTCACCAAAAGAACCTCCCCCCTCCCTTGCATCGCCTCCGGGCTGATGTGCAGCATTGGAAGACACTGCCCCTTACTCTACTGGGTAGAGTTGCCCTATTCAAAATGATGGCACTTCCTCATTTCCTATATTCCCTACAGAATACACCCTACCCCGTCCCGAATCAATATTTTCAAACAATTGATTCTGAGGTCTGCTCACTATTATGGAACAGTGGCACGCCCCGAATTGCCCTGACAAAACTCACGCGCAGCTGGTACGATGGGGGTATTGCTCTTCCTGCAATCAAAACATATTACTGGGCCTCACAATTAGTTGTCCTCAACCACTGGGCTCATCGTCCCATTACAGATCCAGCGTACAGAATGGACAGGTTCAATATGGCAGCGGGCAACTACATGAGGGTGTTATATGGGGGGCCTAAGCTGTTACCCATCTTTACCCCTACCTCCACCACGGTCTCAATCTGGCACACGGCAACTGCCACGTTGGGCTGGAAGGGTAAAATCACGCGAGTTACTCCACTGCTGGAATCCTGCCACTTGGGTACGCTATCGAGTCAACCTGGATTTGACAAATGGGACCGGATTAGTCTTTCTGAGGTGGGGGACATATGGGCTAGGGGTGCGGTGTTTCCTTTCGGTGAACTGAAAGTAAAATACCAGTTACAAGAGGGAGAAACGTACCGATATCTTCAGGTACTGACTTACCCGTCTCTTCACCTCTAGAGGATAGGCTCCTCGACGACTACCTTCCGGACAAGGCCATCTTTCTAACCTACCGCAAGATACTTAATAACCTACCAGAACCTCTCGATAAACTCTGCACGAAATGGTCGGACGACGTGGGGGACATGCCCGATGAAGACTGGAGGGAGGCCCTGGCATCTCCCAGGGAGGTGGCAATCCGGTCCCGCTTTAAGCTTATACAACTTAAAATACTCCACAGGGCCTACTACACCAACACAGCTCTTGTTAAAATGGGTCTGGCGATCTCCCCACTCTGTCCCCGAGACTGTGGCTCCTTAGGCACTTTCTTGCACCAGTGGTGGGACTGTCCATTTCTTCAACAGTATTGGAGTGAGGTTTTGTCTACTATGTCCCGAGTATGTCAGAAATCAATAGAATCCTCCCCTCGACTCTGTATTTTAAACATTTGGGACGCCACCGACCTCACTCGTACCGAACAACTATGGGTTTCTCTGGGCTGTATCATAGCAAAACGCAATGTAGCCAGAACATGGAAGGGGGGAGCTGTGCCCCGACACAAGGATTGGGCCGAGGACATGGACTGGTGCATGCAGGCCGAAAGGGTGATATACGAGAGCAGGGGATGCCCAGGCAAATGGACTAAAATATGGGGCCCCTGGAACGAAAGCAGAGGGTTTTTGTGCACCCCCTTTGACGATGATTCCCATTCAATGCTGATAAAGCGACACTTTAATGCTCTAATGTCGTGGTGTGCCCATATCATTATCTGTATGGTCTCTTTGAGTTTATTGATTGTATGTATGATGTGTTTAGTCTATGTGATATGCTCATTTTGATAACTGCTCTTCTTCTTTGCGTTGCTATTTTTATTGTATTATTATTTCTTGTTTCTTTAATAAAAAAGATTTATAAAAAAAAAAAATAGCAGGATCCCCATATCTCTGGTCTGAGTGGTAATTGTTATCAGTAGTTACCTGGGTCAGTGCAGATGTTTGAGGTTCTAACTTTAGACAACAGAGCTCTCACCCAGGTTACTTAAAACATAACGTTGTAATTTTAAGACATTTTCTCAGATTTCACGGATTGTATGTTTTGGGCACAGATTGAAAACTACAAAGTCCCAGAATCATGCAGTCTTTTTATTTTTCAAATGTAACCTATGTCACTTGTTTCGAACTACCACACCTGAAAGTTAACTCTTGGCAGTAGCCACCTTTCTCCCCCCTGGCTATTCTCCCACACATTCCAAGTGGAAGTGAGGTCTGTTAGTTTACTACTTTTTGTGGAGTGTTCATTCTATAACAGCAGGACACATACACACACTGGTGACATACACTAACACAGATTGGCCTTTCCAATTCTTACACTGCCAACTCTGACTCTGCAGACCCTGACTCTGGCCAACCTCAAAGTGCGCACTGGCATTGCGCACCCTGCTTCAGCCCACACTAAGACTTTCAGCTCTGGCACTGAACACTAACATTGCCCATGACACTGCTCACTGCAACACTACCCACCCTAACAATGCAGACCCTGAAAATGGCTAATCCTACACTATGCACTGACACAGAACTGTAGGAAGCAGGCTCTGTATATGATATTGCCACTAGGTAGTAATACCGTGCAAAAAGTCCAGGGGTTCCCCAAAAGTGTAGAAGGCTCAATGTAAACCCTAAAGTGCTTTATTAGTGGTATTGTGGGCGAGCAGCCTTAGGCCTAACACAGAGGAGTGTGCACAACAGTGATCAATAATGGACACATGACTCAAGAAGGAGATCCAGACCAATTTTAGAAAAATATACTTGGTTTGTACTTTATTTTAAGGCCAACATCTTCGTAATAAGGTAAGTACTTTTTAATTAAAAGAACTTTTCACTTTAAAAAATCAACACTTAGAAACTTTTCTACACAGTCCAATGTTATCCTATGGGGGAAAATTATTGCAGTTGTGGTTACTTCTTGGACAGGTCCGTGGTCCACAGGAGACTGGAGTCTTTTTCGAAGGCAGCAGTCCTCCCAGGGTTTTCAGAGGTCACTGGCTGCAAGACAGGTAGCAGGTTCTCAAAAGCTGGAGACAGGCCGATAGGGTTGGGGCCAAGGCAGTCGTCGTCGTCTTCAGTCTTCTTTTCAGGGTCGTCTTCCTTCTTCGGTCGTCGCAGATCTAGTTTCCAGGTCTGGGTGAGCCACCTAAATACTAGATTTAGGGGCGGTTTAGGGGAGTAGCAGGTAGGGCCAATGGGCACCTTACCTGGGGTGACTACACCCTCTACTATGCCACCCTCCTGTGAGAGAGAGGCATAGACCTAGCTCTGATTGGAGGGGTCTCCCTATCTTCAAGATGGTGGGGACTGAAAGATGTGCTTCACCTCGCCTCCCCCACCTTAGGGGTGGAGTTAGCAGAGGTGGGCACACCTGCTATTCCTGGGTTATCCCGCCCAAAGTGGGGGTGTAAACCGGGGGCTGTCATCTGCTCCTAGCAACAGAGGCTGGGGTTGCATTACTAAGGCGGCAGGTCTTTGAAGCTCCCCTCTTCGAGCACTGGCCTGTCCTGGGGGAGGAGGTGTGACACCTCTGCCCAGGATGTGAATTGTTTCTGGTCCAAGAGAGCAGGGGCTCTATACCCAGGGGTCCAGAAACATGTCTGGTGGTGGCTGTCTTCTTACAGCTGGTCAGAGACCACATCAGGTTTGGCAGGTTTTCAGGGGGCACCTCTGAGGTAGCCTCTGGGCACATGGTACAATAAATCCCACACTGGCATCTGTGTGGATTTATTGAAAGGAGTAGTTTGGTACCAAAAACTCCTGTGTTCAGTGAAGCCATCATAGTGCTGTGAAACTCAAGTTGTCGAGTTTCCAGCCCATGTACTCTCTATGGCTTCACTGCCTCTTACAATATTAGGAAATGGACCCCAATATTGTAGGGGCATACCTGCTCAGGCAGATATACCCTCACCTGTAGTATAGTGCACCCTGCCTTAGGGCTGTGAGGCCTGCTAGAGGGGTGACTTACCTATGCCTTCAGGCAGTGTTAGCTGTCATTGCACAGAGGCAGGGTGCCATGTCGACTTTGTTGTTTTCTCCCTCACAGGGTCATGCAAGCTGAAAGGGCAGTGGTATGGTCCCGGTGAGTGGGGGTCCCAAGACACCCCCTTCAGCTCCCAGGCCCTAGGTAGTCAGGGTATCATTTACTAGGGACTTACAGGGGGTAGAAGTACCAATTGGGGGTTTGTTTTTAAGGAAGAAGCACTGACACAGGGGACCTGGTTGGCAGGGACCCTGTGCAATACAATTGAAACCACATCAAAACCACGCAAAAAGTGGGGGGCTAACAAAGAGACACTTTCTCACCACATATAGGAAAGTAGGATCTGCTTCATGGTTACACCCTCTTTTTGCTGGTGTCATACTGTTTTTCTGACTAGTCTGACTGGGATCCTGCTAATCAGGACCCCAGTCACTGTGCTTACTCCCTAAATTGGCTATGGTGAGTACCTTGGTACATTCCTAATTGGTTGCTGGTGTGCCCTAGTAAGTCCCTAGTATGTGGTACTAAGGTACCTAGGGCCTAGGTACACCAGGGGTCCCCCATGAGGCTGCAGCATGTATTATGCCACCCATGAGGGACCCTCCAAACTCTGACTCCAAGCCTGCCATTGCAGCCAGTGTGAGTTGGTGCTTGCACCTCTCACGAAAGATATAAGCTTCCTTATATCTAACAGCACTGCACTATGAGCCTCTAAGTCACCCCTCTAGTAGGCCTTCCAGTCCTAAAGACAGTGTGCTTGGTTCTAAGTGTGAGAGTGCCCCTGCATGAGCAGGACACCCCTGCAACCTTCGGTGTCCCTTCTCCCGGTTTGTCAGTGCATCAGCCATTACGATACATAGAGTGGCCATGCGTCATTACGCAATGACCATCTCTAAACTACCTGTAACAAATCCCATCATGTTTGGTATCAAACATGTTAGAATCATACCCTCACACCGTAAACGATGTGGAAGGAATGATTCCATGCACTGTAAATCTCCTTCGGGAGGCCATCTAGGGCTCCTGCCGACCTGAGACACGATTCTGCCCTCCTGCTGCTGAGCCAAGCTTGAGCAGGGGATGGGAGAACAATAGGTGTCCTGTCACAGAGAGGTGTGACCACCTCCCAGACATGGTTTAGTGTATTGGGGCAGGGTGGGGGCTCTTGCCAGAGCCACTCAGACTGCTTGTGGGGCACATTTGGTGCCCTCCTTGCATACTCCAGCTCAAACTAGTTCAGGGAGCCGTTAGCTTCCTCTCTGGCGCGAAACTGGACAAAGGACATGGGAGTATCCTCCCCACTGTCCAGCCCCTTCTCTGGGAGGGACCCCTGGATCATCCCAACCCTTTCCTTAGGGTACTTAGGAGCTTATCTGAGGGTAGGTCCCTAGATTTGTCGTGGGATTCGATTCCGATCAAACTCTGCGTCCTCTACAACCGTCTGGACATACTGACTGAGTCGTGCAGACCGTGTCAGACTGCCTGCATCGGACTTCGCCTTTGGAACCGAGACTGCAACCGGGAAGACTCCGCCTGCTCCTGGTCTCTACGTTCTGCAAGCCGGCTGCACCGTCACTGTCCGTGCTCCATACAGGTCCCTTCCAGGTCCTGTGGACATCCAAAGACACCCGAAGGAATCTCCCTTGGAGTGAAGGAGTCACTCCCCTGTATCCGCAGGCACTGCAACACAAACTGACCGATTGCTGGTCCTGGTCTCCAACCGGGTCAGTAACACAGGTGACGGTTCTACAACTTCCTCGAGGCCTGCACTGTCTTCAGTCCGAGTCTGAGGCCAGGATCCCTCATCGACACTGCCAGAACCGAGTCCCTGTGCACTGTGTCGGCTGGCTGTTGCTAAGGCTGGGTGACTCTTGTCTCCAGAGATCTTCGGGCCCTGTGGAGGGTCTTCTTTGATTCCAGTAGGCTCCCCTGTTTGCTCGGAGCCTACCCTGACTTACTTGAGTGTGGTGAGTCTCTTGGACCTTGCTGGTCCCAACACCATTCCTTTGGGTCTTCCTCCACGTGTTGCCGTTGCCAAGGCCTCTTGGTTCTCCCGTCAGACACCAACCCCCTGGATATCGACATCCGACGTGGGACAGCCCGTACACCGTTCCTGATTGCCCTAAGCGTCACCTGGTCCACGTAGCTGCAGAAAGGCACTGTCAACTTCCCTGCAACAGCCGACATTGGTGGGCACACGACTCCCATGCCCCCTGGTCACTCCTGAGTGACCTAGACTCTGTCCCCTCTGCTTGCAGGTTCTACTCTTCTTAAATCCAGGCTTGGATTCCACCAGACTTTTCCAGTTTCTTCGCCAGCAGCATCTTGCTTGAAGTCCTCCATTGGAGTCTACAGTGGTTCCCGATGTCATTTCGTACCTATGCACCCGGCTTCCCTGGGGCAGGTAACCTGGTCTCCCGGGTATCCACGGGTGGGGTGACTCTCGAACCTTCCAACTTCCGCGGGGTGTCTTCCAAGTCCTCTGGGAAGGGTCCTTTTCCTAAGAATTGCAACCGCAACTTCCCCCTTGACTTACCTTGAGCACGCGGTCGTGTATCCACTTAGCACACGGTCTCCGTGGGGGTCCTGGGTCCTTACCTCGGGTGGTTCCTTGGTCCCCCAGCACTTCTAAGTCTTCTGAGTCCAGTACCGACTTTGGTCGTTAGACGCATTCCACTATTTTTGTATATGGTTTGGACTCCCCCTGGAGCCCACTGTATGTTCGTGCTATTTACTTGTTGCATTATCAAAGTATTGTGTGTATTGTTATTAAATCTCCAGGTAGGAGATATTGCATTGGGTTAGTGAGTGTCTATAATAAATAACAATTTTTATAACTACACTGTGTGGTTCTTTTTCACTTAAGCTGCACTATAAGATTAGATACTGATGAAACAAGCTGCTTTACACTGCTCCTAGACTAAGCCTGAATACTACTCTCCACAGCTACCACTTAGAGAGCTTTCTAAGGTTGTCTAAACCACTATAAACACCATATGGGTTGTCTGGATTGGTGCAGGGTGCTACACTTGAATAAGTGGGCACCATATACCAAGCCAGCCTCCTACAGCACAATACTACAGTCCACAATAACAATGCTAACCGACTGTCACATCAACAGCAACATGGCAGTAGAATAAAAGTTGTGTTCAAAATCAAGGCATATAATCCTAACTGTTCCAAAGTTATAGAGTGAAATTGGAATCGCAAAGAGTAATTCATGAAACAGTGCATCATATCAATGGCTGGCCAGCCATACTGATTTCCATATGACTGTCCTGTACTCATACTGAGTTACAGCCGAATGCCAAATGGCCAGTTTTGGGCTTGTCATTGGGGATGATGCATCCTGAGGGACAGCTTGCAAAGCCCTGAGAAGACAGATTAATCTGCTCAGAGCATTTGTCAGGAAGAAGTGAGACAAACAGGTACAATGAATAACTTTGAACCACCCAGTAGGATGTCGTAGGCCTGGCACAGTGATTAACAGCTGTGCAAAGGAGGATGTGACTACAGCACAGAAGGTGTCCAGTATAATGCGACAGGTGTCCAGTATAATGCTACTAATTTTTTCAAAATAATACTCGGGAGGTAGGTGGGACATCGGAATCACCCTTCAGAAAGGCAGGATTGCCAAATTCACGTGCTGCAATCTAACTTTTGGCAGGCAGTAAGTGCCAGTAATAGGGGAAGTGGACAGCAACAGTGGTGAAGTAAGCAACATCAACATGGTGGGGGAAATGGGTAGCAGCAGGTCAAGACAAACTTGGGCATCTGCATTTAAGCATTTCACAAATTAGACACTGACTATTGAGACAGAGACTGATGTTCTCAAACGAAAACAAGTATGTCTTGATATTTGATCAACTGCACAGCAACAGGTCAGTTTTGCCAGCCCTTTTAGCAGCATCGCTGCTTGCCCACAACTCTGTTATCAGGGCATTCAGCCAATGGTCAAGAGCAATTAAAAAATGAGATTGTAATTGATTTTAATGGCACATGCCTAGGATATGTTCCTCCATAGGGTTATCCATCCCCTGGATGAGATTTACAGTACTGCAATTTCACCATGTAGGAAGCTGGCTTTCTATACTGTGTACCAAAATGAGGTGCACTGTGTATAGAGTCCAGGTATCCCTTAATAGAGTACAGGGGCTTGCTTTAACAATCCCAAGGTGCTCTATTTGTGGTAGTGTGGTCGAGCAGTCTTAGGCTTATCAGAGGGGCATGTTAGGCATTTGTTGCACACACAGTCAATAAAAGAGACACACAATCAATAAGGAAATCTGAAAACAATTTCGACAAATTGCATAGATTTTTGTATTAATTTAGACACCAAGCTCTATGTGATTAGGTAAGTACTTTTCGAGCTAGCGATTTTCAGAAACTCAGACAATACAGCTGTCAGATTTGAAGCATGAGCCTCGAACGTGATAATGTTATCCTTTGGAAGAAACATATACTGCATGGGGGTACTTGCAATCGAATTACAGGGTTGTTCTTCTGGACTTAAGGTAAGTAGAGGCCAAGTTCCTTAGAACCACAAGCAGTTTAGGTTTACCTGCTCTGGTGTGTCCGTGAACAGAGGTGCTGGTCGCACGATTAGCCTAGAAAATTACTATGGACAAAACCTGTAACAGAAAAATGCTGCAAGTAGAGACACTTGAGGGTCTCTGGGCACCATCGGTAGGCTCAGACTAGGGCGGTAGGCTCAGACTAGGGCCGTGGGGCTCAAGTGCAGAGGTGTTTTGTCCGGTGGGTTGCTTGCGTTGGAGGTTCTCACTTGTTAGGTTGACCTGGAGATGGGGACAGAACAGGACAGCAAGGCCCAATCTCTGTGCTGGCCTCAGTGATGTTGACATCTCTCGTCCGTTGGTCGGTCTTGGCGGTGTTGGTGTCTGGCCTGGACACTGAACAAGCCTTGGTTGCTGCAAGGGGTCTGGTACCCCGGGTATTGATGCAGGGAGGCTCCTGGGGACCTTGGCGTCTCCAAACGGGGTGGGGAGACAGATCTGACCCCCGGAGCACGCTGACCTCCTCCTGGGTGGTTGCTGCATTGGTGGACCCGGGGTTCAGCAGATCAGAGAACCGGACATTGCGGTCGGTGCTGGCAGGCTGCCGGGAAGTGGCTCCTCCACTTCAAGGGAGATGCTGGCTGGTTGGCAAAGTGCTGGCAGCATTCTGAGGATTTTGGGGGATGCACAGCTGCAGGACGAGTCAGGTCTTTGCACTTGTCGGGACAGGAGCAGGCACTCAGGGTTTGGCGCCAAGTGCACAGCTAGTCCACAGTTCTTGCGTTCTTTGGCTCTTCTTTGTCCTACTTCTTCTTTAGTCAGGTGAATCTCAGTTTCTGGTGTCAGGGGCCACCTACATACTCAATTTAGGGGTGTTTAAGGGAGTGTAGGGTAGTAGCCCATGGGCTACTGACCCCTGGGGACACTACACCCTGTATATGACCACTTCCTGTGGGGAGTGGGCATAACACTGTCCCAGAGTTCCTAATTCCACCAAAAACAAGATGGTGGAACCCTTCTTTCATGCAGCACACCAGGAAGCCCACCTTAGGGGTGTGACTAGCCTGGTGGTGCAACACGAGTACTTGTATAGCTAATTTTCCACCTGTCCGGGTGCTAAATGGGCCTCAGGGGGGGCACCTCCCAGGTTGGGGGGAAGTCGGGGTCCCATATCAAAGGTGGCAGGGGCTTTCAACCCCCAGGCCTTGGTATCCTGAATCACTAGCCATCCTGCTGGAGGAGGTGTAAACACCTTCCCTCCGGAGCAGGCATTGTTTCTGGCCTCAGAGAGCATGGGCTCTCACCAGCAGGAGGTCAGAAACTTGTCTGTGGTGGCGGGCTGGACGATACCAGTCAGCCAGCACAGTAGACATTGGTAGGTTTTTGGGGGGAAATCTCTAAGGTGCCCTCTGAGATCATGTTATAATAAATCTAGTACTGGCAACAGTACAGATTTATTAAGATAAGGTGTTTGGTACCAAACATCATAGGTTTCAGTAAAACCATTATGTAACTGTGGAACTCGTAACGACCAGTGCCCAGTACATTTACTTAAGATGGCTTCCCTGTTCACTTGTACCATCTACTAATTGAACTAGACAGCACAGGAGCATAGATGATCATGCAGATATGCCCTCACATGTAATATAATGCACCCTGCCTTAGGGCTACCAGGCTTGCTGTAGGGGTGACTTCCATATATTACACGCAGTGACTATGGCATGGCACACAGTGAGTGTGCCATGTCATGTTTCCACTCATGGGTTGCACCATGATACGTAGTCTGCAATGGCAGCCGGCATGTAATTTGTATGAGGGTCCCTTAGGGTGGCATAATTCATGCTCCAGCCCTTAGGGACCCTCTTTAGCACCCATGCCGTAGGTACAAGGGGTACCAATTACTAGGGACTTAAAGGAGTGCTGAAGCGTGTGCAAATTGTGTTAAAATTAGACCTGATGGAGCTGGGTTTTTGAAAAATGAAACCTGCTCGGATTGACACCCCCATAATACATACTAACAGTGTGCAGTGAAATTAATATACAAATCACATGAACACGAGGGAAACCGCTTTGCGCATGTGTGCACGAATGTGAACTAATGAATGAAAGAACTAGGCCGCATGCTAAAATGCGTTTTGAAAGAAACAGAATGAATGCATGTTTAGGCTGCATTTTACATTTCGCATCTTGCTTTAAAATAATAAATAATGCCGCTTTTGCCTTAAGTTTCTGCTAGGAAAACATGTAACAGGGGATAGTGCAAAGTGGGTGGTAAAGAGTGAAAAGTGCATTATCATGTAATTAATGAATGTTTATATTTCATTCGCCATAGTGAGCCGAATGGGCCTGAAAGTACTCTTAAGTTGACCCAATAGATGAGGGGTTGGAGATGTGAGCAAGAGTGGCCTGACAGAAACAGACAGAAGCGGTGAGTGCTGCAAAGAAAGGACAGAAGTTCAAGGATGCTCAGCACAGAGTATATTGTTCGCCTGCCAAGAGAAGAGACTGGCCGTGGGATTCAAAACTTCTTCTGCGGACGAAACTGAGAACTATATGAGAAAATTAGTGAAATAGATACATGTATTAAACATATGAACGAGTCAAAGCTTAAGTCATGAGAAGGGAAGTGGAACAATAGTCTATTGTAATTTAGAATGAAATCATGATGGTGTGACAGACCACCTCCCGAATCCACCAATGAGCTGTCGTATTCCATGAATTGTTTCAACTAATGTGGGACGGACATGTAGGTTTTAGGGTATAACTGGGGTGCCTTTGGGGGTGTGGTTTAGGTCATCTTCGGGCTTAGCTTGGCTCCGATCGAGTGCAGAGGAGAGAGAGGTGATGCGTCGCTGTCCATCGGTTTGCAGAGAGGCCTAGCTGTTCCTGTCCCTGTCCCGCTCCTGGGTTCTGAAGTCTTTGTTCCCTGACTCTATTTCAGGGGACCCCCACCATCACCTTGGCCAGGGGGTGGTATTTCACAGATCCTTTGGGTTTGTATTATCCTTCTGACACGTACTTTGCATAATTATTTGCAAATATATTTTTGTCTCTGAAACTGATGTCTCTTGATCTATCCACTCCGTCATATGTATATTGTTTCGCATTACTTTGCTGAAACTTCTGTCTCTTAATCTATCCACTCCTTCATGTGCATGTCATTTAATGATGATGAGTATGACACTGTTTGCATTAGCTGCTTTTTTTTTTGTCTCCCTCTTGTGAATTTCATTGTTTGCATTTTATAACCGTATGCAATGAGCATTAATATTTTACAATCAATTTGAGATAAACTTTATTAACCTTATCGAGAGTCTGTGATTATTTAGCTAACTAGATAGTTAGTTAGATAGTGCTATCATTACCATCAACTTCTCAACTAATTGGTCTGTCGACCGAGAAGAAAGAGAGTTGATAAAAGGTTTAGTTATGTATTTAGAGATGTTAAACATGAACCTGTGAAGGAACACATTTTTACGTCATTAAAACTTGACCCCCAGCGCATCAGGGATTTGGGTGAATGTGTATGGGCCATTTGAATGTTATCAAGTATTGATCCCTGATTAGGTGTCGCGCTGGATCAGTTTTCTGGTAGCAGAGGACAGTTTAATTATTGATTCGTTTGGTAATGATTATTGATTATTGATTATATGTTCTTAACATGAAGAGTTAGTGTCCTGTTCTATGTTGTCTAGAAGTACAGGTACGGAGTTACCTGAGGAATACATTTAGCCTGGAGTAGGCAGAAGAAGAGTGTGGATAAAGAAATCACACTGCAGAAGTACTTTGTCTGTTGTTATAATACCGAAGCTACGGAGGGCTGTAGGTGTTATATTTAGGGACAATTTTGTATGTAAGTAGCATATCTGAAATAGCGAAGGGTCCACTTCCGAAACTCTGGCCTTATCCCCAGGGGAGTACCAAGACCTCTTTTCACACCAAAAAGTCCTTTTGCGAAACCTTGGCCTTATCCCTAGAGGAGTACTAAGTCCACCTGTAGCTTGTTTGATAGGTAAAATAGCGCTGGTAGTTGTTTTACTTGAAGTGAAGGAATTTCTCTTTGGAAAAGTGAAAACTATCTCTTTATTTAGTGGAACAGACAAGGTAGCATTGTTTTGTGTTGCTACTAACAGAAATTTGATTAAGAAAACCTTAGAAAATATTGCCGTATTATTTTGTAAAGGGAAGGACAGTAGCAGGAGTAATACTGACGTCAGAAAAGGCTGCGCTGGCATTGGTCAGACAGTGGGCATGTACTGAGCCTTGATTGGTTGGTTGGTGTGAGCCGCGCTGGTATTGGTTGAGATAGCAGAAACGTAAAGAGCCGTGATTGGTTGGTTGGTGTGAGTCGTGCTGGTATTGGATGAGGACTGACAAATAGAATAAGTAGATTTACGAAAGGGTTTCCTTGTTTGTTTGCTGAGATATATTAGCGTAAAGAGTCAGAAAAATGTAGTTGCTTAAGAAAATAAAGAATTTCTTTAAAAAGGATAAACCAATTGTGACTAGAGAGGGAATTCCTATTCCACCTCCAAGAACGCCTGCTTCTTTTATGATGTTGGAGCGAGGATACCATACGTGTATGTGGTTAGAGAATTGGGTGGAATATACAAAGGATGATGGTGTTATAGTTTTCCCACAGTATGGTTCGTTTAATGTAAGGATATTGCAGAATTTGAGAAATCGAATGAATTCACTAGAGCCGAATCCCAGACTTACACAGTATGAAGCCTTAGAGGAATGGGAAGATGAGGCATTTGAAAGAGAGAAATATAGAGGTAACAGAAGATACAGAAATATGATGTTTGGATATCCTTTTGAGAGTAGGGAAGATAAGTTGAAAAGATGGAGGAGAGCTGTGATAACGGAAGGTTTGTACCCAGTTTTAGTTGCTGAAGATCAGACAGGAGGCAAATGTAAAGAGAAAAAGAAAAATATAGAGACTTCAAGTTTAAGAGATGATCCGAACGACTCAGATGATGAGTTGTTAGAAGACATTATGGCCAAAAGACCTCCACCATATGAAGAAAATTCAGGGGAAGTGACTCCAAGTGCGCCACAAATGGGAACCCCATTAACTCCACAAGTCACGGAAATAGCTAGAGTAGTGCGAGAAAATGAAATAAACTTGTTAAATAAGGCAAGAATAGAGCAGGTTCAGAAATTAAATCAGTTAAGTTTGAATGCGGAAGCATTGACGGTACCGGTAACAATTGGTCCCGTAGTCCCATTGTATGGAGTAAAACAGAATTTATCAAAAGTACATACGTTGGCAGTTCCAAGAAGTAGTGCCAGGAGTGGAATAGTGACAATAGCGAATGAGGATGGACACGCTGACACAAATACTACATTGTTAGATCTTCCGGTCTGTGAGATGATAAAAGAAACCCCTAAAAGTATACAAATAGACCCAAGGAGAATAGGGCCGAGTGTCACTCCAATGGCAGGGAGTTCAGCAGGTCCTTCACCAGAGGAATTAAATGATTGGATAAAAGAAATGGTAAAACAAAAACCGCAACCACAGAGTATAAATGTGAGCCAATTGAAAGTAGTTTTGGAGGAGATGATTATTGGTACAATAAGTCCAGACAGATTAGGAACTTACCGAGATGAAGAACTGTTGTTTTTGTGTAAAAGCATTACTTGGAGAGCGAGAAATCTACATGAGAAAATATCAGAGGCTGCTAGTGAATATGGAATAGACATAGAAAAGTCAAAGGTGTTGCAGAAGTCGTACAGATTGGCCTTTACTGATAAGGATTTAGAAAGTTTGAATGCGTCTGGAAAAAGGTTGCAGATAAAGGAGTTGATGAACATTTTGAAAAAATGGGGAGATGTAGAACGATGGAAAGGTAGATGGACGAGAAAGAAGGAAGAAGCAGCTGGTAAAGGAGCATCTATGTTTCCGTTGAAAGAGACAGAACAAGTTGAAAGGGTGTGTCCGATGAGAGAAGTTCCAGGTGGTGGATACGTTCATGTTCAGTATAATCAGGTAATCACATTTTTGAAAGGGAAAATTTCCCCTAAAGAAACAGATTGGGTTAAGATTGACAGGACGACCCAAGAACCAAAAGAGTCAGTACATGCTTACTATGAAAGGTTGTTGCAGGTATTTAAACAGTACAGCGGGTTTGAGAATATTGGAGACAAGGATATGGGACATTTTGTGTATCGGTTTGTATTTGGATTGAAACCGGAGATTAGTAATATGATTCAACAGCGTTTGATTTGTTGGCAAAGCAAAACAATCGATGAGATTTTAAGGTATGCAAAGTATTGTAGTGACGTTATTGAATCGAGACATAAAAAGTTGAAAGAGAAAATGATGTGGGCGCAAGTGAAGGTAGCAGAACAGCAAGAAACAAACAATAATTCTCAAACAGGTTATCAGATGAATGGTCAGAATCAAAATGGTCAAGTACCCAGTAGAGGTAGAGGAAGAGGTAAAATGAGTAAAGAGGAGGCTAGGAAGAACTTTCCTTGTCATGCGCGCGGAAAGTATGGACATTGGAAGAACGAGTGTAGATCTGCTCAAAAGAATAATGGGGTAAATCAAAATTTAAATCCACAGATGCAGAAGGAGGTGGTTGTGAATCAACAGCAGCAGCAGCAGGTAGTTACTCCACAGTTACAGGTGCCACAAGCTCCCATGCCAAATAATGTGAATGCTCAAGTGCAGAGGTACAGTGCGAACACTGGATTTCACGGAGGTGATCAAGTTGGTAAGAATCAAAGTGTGCAAATGGTTCCGCAATACTGGTTGCAGTGCAATGAGAATGATTCAGACTCATCTCAATGACGGTGCCTGAGGGGGGAGGAAGAGTGCGTACTTGGTGCATCCTGTCAAGTACCGAATCTTCACAGAAGCAGAACGGAAGCTTAATCCCAATGCCCGCCTACCGGTGCCACTGCGCTAGCTTGCACAGAGCAATCTCACCAGCGAGGGGGAAAGGGGAATGGGACAGAGAAGAGACAACTCCTTCTTCGACTGCTTCCCTCTACTGCTCCCAGGTAGTCTTCACTAGTTGTTCCCAGGATGGGGAGGGCACCTAATGCACAAAGGGACAAACGAGAAGAAGCAAGCAATCAGCCTCTCTAACGTTTCCACCCTACTGTGAATAAATGCTACATTCGATTCTCCCTACCAGCCTTAGCAGGAGTATAAGCTTCTCTTCTGAATGTTTGCACTGTTATAGGAATGAGGATTCTCAGTCAGTAAGGGGGCGCAAAACCTGAAACTAAAAAGGACAGTATGAGTGTGGCAACTATCAGGTTTCTCTGTATAGGTAATTAAATGTAATAGTAACAGTCTTTTCGCTATACCTCTATCACAGGTTGGAATCATTTACATAACAACTCTAAATTACAAATGTCCTTGCTCAGTAGGCAATAGTTCCTTTTAGTATCCTTGCAAATTAGGATGGTGCTCCAACGATCCTGCTCCTCAAGGACTCTGAAGAGGGTTCGCGCAAAAGGAACAAGGTAAGGGAAAAAAGGGAGGAAAGGAAAGGAAAGACGCAAGGAGGCAGGTGACAGGATATCAATCCTAGTATGAATGTTAGTAGCCCTCAAGCGGTGGCTAATTAGTTTTTTGGAGCAGTCTATTAACAGGTTACACAGATAGATACGTCTTACTTTAAGGCGGTCTTCTATACAGTCATGCTATTTCTCCAAACGCTGTGAAATACCGAATTCGACTCTGAATCTTCAGCAGGAGAGCGGAACTCGAATATAGTCTTTCCTGAAGAATGCGAAAGAGAAACTCCTCTCGCGCTGGACTCTGAACTTTTTTGCGCTGAACTCGAAACTCGGAAACCTGCGCAGAACTCGGAGACGAATCTCCGCTAAGCCGGAACAAACTCTGAAACACCTGCTCTCTCACTCACAAGAGTTATGAGCAGAAGCGGCGAAAGCGTGTGTACTCTGACAAGACTTCAGTTGAAGTGCGCAGCAGGAATCGCGTGCACACCTCTTAACAATTAGTGGCATCACGGGAGTCCCTAGGAGTGCTTAAATTATGCTGTGAATGTGGCGGCCATCTTGTAATGTACAGAGATCCCTATGAAAGGTTTCTCCAGAGATTAACGAGGCAAGGTTTTACAATTACCCTAACCTTTCTCACTTTGCGGGGTTTAATCTGGCCCAATACAGTCGCTCCTATGAGATTCCTGACACATCCTTAGCGGTAGATCAGTCAGGTCCATTTGTTGACGGAAAAGTGGAAGGTAATGATATTACATTCCTAGTGGACACTGGTGCTACCCGTTCTACTGTGAGAGCAGCACAAATTCCGAACCTACACCTCTCTGGAGAAACTATCCAAGTTGTAGGAGTCTCGAATAAGCATATTAGAACATCAGTCACAAATCCAATAGAAGTTCATATTGGAAGTTTCAGAGACATACATTGTTTTGTGGTATGTGACTCGAGTCCAGTAAATCTCTTGGGTAGAGATTTATTGTGCAAAATGAATTGTACCATCTATTGTACGCCAGATGGTATTGCGTTCCAGACACCTGATGAGGATGTCGCATTTTAAATGATGCTAGCGAAGCAAGGGACAGAAGTGGTAGAGTTGTTTTCACTTCTCACAGAAGAGAATCTGCCTGAAGAATTAAAAAGTGCAGTAAGGTCGGATGTATGGGATTTTACAGGAAAAGAAATTGGTCTAATGACAAATGTAGACCCAATTCAAATTACGGTGAAAGAGGGTGCTGTATACCCAAACACACCTCAGTACAAAATGAGTCCGGAAGTAATTGCAGGAGTCACACCTGTGATTGACCAAATGATTGAACAGGGAATTTTGAAAGAAATACTGAGCAGTCCTTGTAATTCGCCTATTATAGGTATCAAGAAGCCCAGTGGAAAATACAGAATAGTGCAGGATTTAAGAAAAATAAATAAAATTGTGGTACTCTGTTGTCCAGTAGTGCCAAATCCAGCAGTGATCCTGTATCAGATTCCTTGTGATGCTGAATGGTACACAGTGATTGATTTGTGCCAAGCATTTTTCTCGATTCCTTTACATCCGGAAAGCCAATATCTTTTTGCGTTCCGGTTCGGAGACCGTGTTTTGGCATGGTGCTGAGTTCCTCAAGGGTACACAGAGAGTCCTTCAATCTTCAATCAGATTCTGTAAAAGTGTTTGGAGACTTTAGTCATGCCAGGAAATTCAGTGTTGGTTCAATACATTGATGACCTGTTAGTGGCATCAAAGACACGAGAGTCATGTGTGACAGATACAATTGCCTTATTGAACCATTTGGCAGAAGGAGGACACAAAGTGTCACCAGCAAAATTAAAATTTTGTAAACAGGAAGTCCAGTACCTAGGACACAAAATAGAAAAAGGAGTCAGAAAAGTGACACCAGAAAGAATTAATGTGATTAAACAAATGAGCCCGCCTAAAACAAAGAAAGAAGTCCGAATGTTTTTGGGAATGGTTGGATACTGTAGACAGTGGATCAGTGGGTTCTCACTGATTGCAAAACCTCTACAGAGGTTGACACGAAAAGATGTGAAAGATCCGATTGTGTTGGATGATGAAAGTATGGAACCTTTTACTAAAATGAGAAGCAGTCTTTGTCGAGCACCTGCACTGGGAATGCCAGATTATGCAAAGGAGTTTGCATTATACTGCTGTGAAAGAGATAGGTGTGCACTTTCAGTTTTAACTCAGAAACATGGAATGGCACGACGTCTAGAACCATATTTTTCTGCTACTTTGGATTCAGTGGCCGCAGCATTACCAGACTGTTTGAAAGCAGTAGCTGCTACTTGCGTGAGTCTGGAACAGAGTGAAGCAATTGTGATGGGATATCCAGTCAAGGTGTATGTGCCACATTCAGTTGAGATCCTTTTGACCCGCACCAGGACACAATACATGACCTCTAGTCGGCTGACTAAGTATGAAAGAGTGATCTTGGGTGCTGAAAATGTGGCCGTGGTGAGGTGCACAACTGTGAATCCGGCAACCCTATTGCCAAATTCGTATTGTGAGGAAGTGAGAGAGGAAGCAGATCACGATTGTCTGGATGTGACAAAATTGTGTACAAAACCCAGGCCTGATGTCGAGGAAGTTCCATTGGAAGAATCAGATTGTGACATGTTTGTTGATGGATCATGCTTAAGAAATGAGAAAGGTGAACTGTGTACTGCCTATGCTGTTTGCACAATAGCGGGTGTTCTGGAAGCATCCTGTCTAAAAGGGGTAAACTCCGCCCAAATTGCTGAATTGATAGCTCTGATTAGAGCGTGCAAAATTGCCAAAAGCCTGAGGGTAACCACAGTTACCGATAGTCAATATGGTTTCGGGGTTGTACACGACTTTGGTCAGCTATGGATGCAAAGGGGATTTCTGACTTCTTCAGGTTCCCCTATGAGAAACAGCAGAACTGTAAAAGATTTATTGGATGCGTTACAATTACCCAAAAGGATTGCAGTGGTCAAATGTTCCGCACATAAATCAGGAGATGATTATGTGACGAAGGGCAACAGATACGCTGACCAAGTAGCACATTTCTGTGCACGAAATTTAGTAGCCCTAAACAGAGGGATGGAAAGAGAAAATACCAATTGCCATCATATGTTTTCTTCTTCTCTTGAAACTTGGGATGAGATTAGGCAGTTACAAGAGGAAGCAAGTGATGAGGAAAAAGAAATCTGGAGAAATTCAGGATGCAGAAAGAGAGCAGAGGACGAAGTGTGGGTCTTTATAGACGAAAGACCAGTCATGCCAGATAGTTTACTATCCCACATGGCAAGGGTATACCATGGAATTGCACATGTTGGAAGAGATGCAATGACCAGGCTCTTTAAGCAGTCATGGTATAACCCAAAGTTCAGGGTCATTGCAGAGAGTCTTTGCCAGAGGTGCGTCAATTGGAAAGGCAGCAGGACCATTTATCCGACTTCAGTTGGATTTTATAGAGCTCCCCCGTGCAATGGGCTGAAATATGTTTTGGTTGTTGTCTGCTTGTTCTCTCGCTGGGTGGAAGCCTATCCAACGCGAAGGAATGACAGTCTCATTGTCGCAAAGTTGCTTCTAAGAGAACTGTTACCTAGATTTGGATTTCCAGTCACTTTAGAAACAGATACAGGAACCCATTTCAATAATGAGATAATTCGGATGATATGTGCAGCATTACAAATTGAACAGAAGCTGCATTGAGCCTATCGACCTGAAGCATCTGGAGTGGTCGAGCAGATCAATGGCACTATAAAATCTAGGTTAGGGAAAGTGTGTGCATCCACAACACTAAAATGGCCTGATTTTTTACCCCTTGGATTGATGAGTCTTAGAAGCATTCCTGACAAAAAGACGTGATGAGTCCTCACGAAGTCCTAATGGGAAGAGGAATGAGACAAGCATTTATACCAGCGAACAAACTGATGAATATATCTGATGATCTAGTGCTTGATTATTGTAGAGGATTGGCTGATCTGGTGCATTCTGTGTCTCACCAGGTTGGAGAAAGTGCCACTACAACACAGCCGAATCAAGCTCATGATCTGAGTCCTGGTGAATGGGTTCTCGTCAAGAAACACGTGAGGAAATCGTGTTTAGAACCCAGGTGGAACGGACCCTACCAGGTGATACTGGTGACGACAAGAGCGGTGAAGTGCGGTGGCATGCCAAATTGGACACATGCCAGCCATACCAGACGAGTCCCAAGTCCGCTTGAAAGACCAGAAGGGCAGCAACTGGTAAACCGAAGACAAAGACCAGAGGCTGAAGTGTGTGAAGCTGAAGAATCTAGAGTGACAGATTCTGAAGAACAAACTGATGATGAACAGCCAAGCACAAGTCAAGTACAGTGGGCACCAGCTCCTGGTTCTCTTGAGTCTGCTGTTGAACCAGACAAAAGTGAGTCTGCTGTTGTACCAGAAGAAAGTGAGCCTACTGTTGAGCCAGAAGAAAGTGAGATTACCATTGAATCAGAAGAAAGAGAAGTTACTGAATGTCAAGAAGAAGAACAGATAGAAGAAAGGCCAAATAAAAGAACCTGTGAAGCAGATGAAGAAGGTGAAAAGGTGGTTCAAACCAAAAGACCAAGAATAAAGGTGACAATTGGCAGGTGGAGTAAAAAGACTGAAATACACTCTCGTGAGAAGAAAGTCAAAGAGAAAACCAGAGCAAATTAATGAGTCAGGAGAAGAATTAGTTCGAAAAACAAGGAGAGTAAGAATTCCAAGCAAGAAATACACAGCACCAGAATGGACCTATGTTATCTTGGAAGAAATTGAAAGCTCAGATCCAAGTGAAGAAAAAGACAGTGCTGACACTGAGCAAGTTGATGAAAGCAAATTGAAACCACCTTAAAAGAACTGTGAAAAATTTAAGGTGCCACTTTGCCAGACGAAACGAATTTAATGACTCAGAAGATTAAAGACAATAAAATAAAGAAGGGAGTAAAGAAGAAAGCCTTGAAGTGTAGGATTACACTAATTTTTAGAAATTTTTGTGTAGGTTTAGAGTTTTACAGATTTATATTTTTATATTTTTGGTAGAATACAAAATGGCCGGGGTGGAGCTTGCCTGACTATGAAATGGCCGCAAGTTAGTGCAGCTCTCCCATTTGCCACAATAAATCCTTCAATTGCCGCAATGTTTATTAGCCTTTGAACTTGCTGGCAGGTGTCGCTGATTCGCCGCTGCCGAGAGCTACCGTGCGAGCCTGGTACGGCTGGAATTGGTGGGGCCTATCGAGAGTTGGCCAAGAAGACGCACTCTGCCTCCGGCGTAGTGAGAGGCCCTCCCACTGTGCGGCCTGCCCGCAGCGGCCTCGCGTGGCATACTCCGGCGAGCGGCCCCTTGATACCGGGGATCGCGTCCTGTGCGCGGCGTGAGCAGTGGTGCCGATCGCGAGCTGGTGGGGCACTGCGGGGGGCATCGGTGGTGGCGGTACCCAGGAGATTGAGGCCTGCACTGTGAGACCGGGCGGAGCAATTTGCAGATGGCTCCTGAGGCCCTCATTTGACTCGGCCTGAAATCGGTGATGAGCCTCGCAACAAAGAGAAGTGTGACCCCCTGCCGCCATGCGCTTTCTCCTGCACGAGGGAGCCGGAGGGGCTCCACAGACTTTAAACAGCAAGTAACTCCGGGGGGCACTGTTGGGGGGCTGTTATGCATACTGTGCTGGCACTATGACATTGTGAGACCCATAGGAGTTGGCCTGCTGGACCCCACATCCTCTGCAGACACGATACAGCATCTGAGGGGGCGTCATTAACTGGTCGGTGGGCCCTTAATCTGCTAGAGGGAAAGCAACCTGCTGGCATGCTGCACCTACGTAGATAACAAGAAAACCAGGGACTTTAAAGCACAGGTGCCTTGAGACCTCATTGACTAACGCTGTATACATACCTTGCCCAGTCTGATCCACTGTCCAGCCTAGCATTGGAGAATCACTACCTCTGGAACTGCGCCCTTGTTATCGTGCACATCCCCCACACCATGGGCAAGGTCGACAAGCTCCAACCCAAATTGCAGTTTGATTTGCTCAAAACTCCTAGATCGAAAGATTCCATTCATGCCGACCAGGATGCTGCGTCGGCAGACCCAGAAGCGGAGGCTGACATAGACCTGAAGCTTGCTTTCCGCACCATACAGCAAAGTTTGTCGAAAATTGACAGTAAAATAGATGCGCTATCGTTCCGTATGGATCGGATGTCGGAACGACTGGGTAAACACGGAGACAGACTCGATACAGCGGAACAAAGGGTATCCGATTTGGAAGATGTGGTGCGGGGGGACGCGGAGACTGACAAGGAAAGGGATAGGATACTGCGTGCCCTGCAAGCAAAAACCGAAGATCTCGAAGCGAGATCTAGGAGAAACAACGTTTGCATCCTAGGTGTGGCCGAATCCTCCAACATCGGCAATATGGAGCAGTATGTGGAGCAGCTCCTTGTTACACTACTAGGGCGGGATACATTTTCGGACATATTCATCATAGAAAGAGCGCACTGCTCGCTTGCACCAAGACCGGTTCCAGGTGCACCCCCTCAGCCAATAATTGCGCAGATCCTTAACTACAGGGATCGTGATGCCGCCCTACGAAAAGCACGCGAGCTGGGTACTCTTCGTCATGAAGGATCTGAAATTTCCCTTTTCCCGGATTTCACGTTGCAAGTGCAAGAAGCGCGTTGACTCTTCGTCCCGGTGAAAAAGAAACTCTGAGACTTAAATCTGGAATACAGCATGATCTACCCAGCTAAACTGCGACTTAAAATGGTCGGTAAAGTGCACTTCTTCACGGACCCTAAGGCGGTTCTTCGTGCAATCAAAGACAGGGAACAGCGCCTGAAACGACGGAGCTCGCCCGTGTCCTCGCTGACACATGCAGAGGGTTCTCCAAGCAGCCGGGAGGAGCAAGAACAAGACGAGTGACTGTAGCAGCTAAGTGGTTGGACTTATATCCCAAAGTGACCGGACACCCTATTGGCAGCTAACATATTGTGCTGTATGGGGGTGGTAATTGTTGCGGTGTGCTGGCCAGGCCCGAGTGCGCTGATTGGTATAGACCCGTTAGGCAATTTGTTCTACTTATAGTTTGATTGACTGATTTTGGCCATCTGACGGGGTGCTCAACTGGGGTCACGCTGCATCTCTCAGTGCTATATGCATCAGTTATTTGCAAATAGGTGAACTGCCATGGTGGCATAGGGAGGTAGTTAAGATGGTAACATCTGCCCCCAAGTGTATCACACTATCATTATTGCTTTTGTTTCTTGGGTTTTTGGTGTTGGTAAGGGTTTTGGGAGGGATGGGAGGGGCATACATGGCTGCGACAGTTGCGGGTTCTCGTGGCGTGGGTGGGAATGTTCGTCTTAATGGTATGTTTATATGTGATGTTGTAGGTTTGTCATATTATATTCGCACAGTAAGCATAGCAGGCATAGAGCTCCGTTTATTATGGTACTCGAACACCCCGCATGGCTCCTGAGGGTACGACACCGCAGGTTATTCAACTCATGACATGGAATGTACGCGGCCTCAACGATAACAGGAAGGTTAGACGTATAGGGGCCTACCTAAAGAGACACTCAGTGTCCATTGCAGTATTACAGGAGACCCACCTAGCCCCAGAACGTAGTGTAGAGGTGCAACGTAAATTGCAGGGAGCCTGTTATTCGGCAGATTTCACCTCTCATGCCAGGGGAGTCCTGTTATGGGTAGACAAAAAAGCGGGGGTGGAGGATTGTTCAAGGACCAGCAGGGCAGGTTTGCGGTGGCCCTCTGTAAAAAAAGGAGATTTAACCTTTGTATTAGTGGGGTTATACGGCCCGAATTATGATGATCCACATTTCTATAATTCGCTGGTGGATAAATTGGTGCAGTGGAAAGGTCTTCCACAGGTCTGGGGAGGGGATTTCAATTGCATTCTGGATCCCACATTAGACAGATTACGGGGCCCACCCAGACGTCCAGCGGCTGCCGTAATGGCTTTACATAATATTATGCAAACGGAGAGTATCATTGATGTTTGGCGGTACAAATTCCCTGCCACAAGGGGTACACACATTATTCTTCCGCATTCGACACTCACATTCGTATAGACTTCTGGCTTATATCTGGAGGGCTAACGGCGAGGGGAACCACCTGCACACACCTCCCGCGCACGTATTCAGACCATTCCCCGGTTCAATTTGCATTACAGTATCACTCCCCACGAATACCTGCGTTCATGTGGCGTTTCCCTCTTTAGTCCTTGCTAGATACGGTATTCAAAGTAGGGCTAACCACGGCAATAGAAGACTTCTTCTCCAACAATATCGGTTCAGTGCAGTCTTTCACTACGGTCTGGGAAACATTTAAAGTTTACATTAGAGGCGTAGTGATCTCCACACACGCGGGAGTGTTGCACTCCATTCGAGGGAGATTAGACCTGTTAGAAAAAGAAATAGGGCATCTTGAACAGGAACTATCTGGGTCAGGGCATACCCAAACTGTCGCACAACTTAAGGCGAAACTTGCAGAATTCCAAGACACCGCTAACGATGAACTCAAACACATCGGTAAATATGCTACTGCACGTTGCTACGGGGAGCGGGATCGCCCAGGTGCCACATTGGCAGGGTTAATGAGGCCCAAAAGGGGAAGAGGACATTATGATAGGCATGACGGACGAAACTGGTAGGCCTCTGAACACCACTGAGGAGATAGCAACGCATTTCCGCTCTTACAATCAGGCACTGTATTCTTCCCAAATTCATACAGATTGCGCAGCTCTAGAGAAGTATCTATCGTACATTAAAATGCCTTGGCTGGTGACTGAGCACAGGGAATATTTGATGGGACCATTGACTACAGATGAGATAAGGGAAGCATTAAAGGGGATGGCAGCAGGGAAGGCTCTGGGGGTGGATGGGCTTTCGGTGCATTCTATAAAGCATTCCAAGATATACTGACGCCGTATCTCAAGCTGCTATACGAGGAAATGGCGGAGTTGGGTATTATGCCGCCTTCCATGCGAGAGGCGGTCATTGTCACGCTTTTAATGCCAGGCAAATCGCCCAGCAGTTGCTCCTCGTATCGACACCTGTCACTGCTGAATGTTGATGTAAAGATCTATGCAAAAATTTTAGTGAATAGGCTAGCCCCACTATTGCCTGGGATTATTCGGCCGGAACAGGCGGGGTTTGTTCCTGGCCGGAATCTGTCCCAAAATGTAAGAACATTGTTCGGTACGGTGCAGAGCTTGAACCCGGAGATCAAAGCGGCAGCAGTTTTTCTCGATGCCGAGAAGGCTTTTGACTCCGTGGAATGGGGCTTTATGTTCGCGGTCCTGCGGAAGATAGGCGTCGGAGACATTTTCCTCCGATTAGTTTCTTTGATTTACACTTCACCCACCGCCAGAGTGCGCATTGGGAACGTAGTCTCACAATCATTCAACATTACTCGGGGAACACGTCAGGGCTGTCCGCTCTCTCCGCTCTCTCCGCTCTCTCCGCTCCTGTATGCGATAGTCGCAGAGCCATTGGCCTGCGCCATTAGGGAGTATCATGCACATAGAGGGCTGAGATTCCCTGAGTACACACTTAATATCACCGCGTACGCGGATGACACTTTACTGTACATCCATAACCCGGAAGTTAATTTGTCCCCTATATTACGGGAAGTGGTCCAATTTGGTGGGCATTCTGGTCTACGTGTAAACTGGGATAAATCCATCATATTCCCACTCACCCCCACCACCAAGGAACCTATCATGGATTTCCCGCTTTGCTGGACTACAGATCCAGTGAGGTATCTGGGTATCCAATTTCACACTGACCCGGCGCTGGTGCTTCGGGAGAATTACGGCAAGGCCACGCAACGACTGACCGACAGTGTGGAGAAATGGATTAGGCTCCCACTTTCCCTAATGGGCAGAGTTGCCATAATGAAAATGGTGATTCTCCCCAGATTCTTATTTCTGTTCCAGAACATACCTATCCTTTTACCTAAACATATGTTCAAAATCTGGCGCTCACAGTTGATACGGCTGGCGTGGGCTGGAAAACAATCCTGAATACGTTGGGACTCTCTTACTTTACCCTACGAGTTGGGCGGGTTGGAAACCCCGGATTTAGAAAAGTATTACAGGGCCGCCAATAGTACCTTTGCCCACTACTGGATACACAGCCCACATGACACACCGTTCCTATATTTAGAAAAGATGGCGGCGGATCCTGTTTCCTTACCACAACTCCTCACACGGCCGGCCTCATGAAGATTCCAGGTTTTTGATCCGTTGGCTGTTACAGTGCAGGCCTGGCAGACATTACTGCATATGCAGGCGGGGGCCTTTCTGTATTCTCCGGAGATGCCTCTCCAGTGGAGCTTGTGGTTCTCGCTGGGGCAAGATTTGGGGGCGAGAAAGGCACTACACACCATAGGTATCACAAAAATGGGAGACTTCTTTAGAGATGGCTCACTAGTATCCTGGGAAACCCTACAACAGCCGGACATGCAGCCTTCGGGTACTGCACTTTTTCATTTCTTTAGAGCCAGACAAGCGTGGCGCGCCCTATTAGGGGAGGATTTATTGGAACCACAGGCCTCAACGACCTTCACAACACTCATTAAGGTGGAGGAACCCCTTACGTTGATCACGAAATTCTACACTAGCCTACAAGAAACTCGTAAGACTGAGGTCCTCAAAGTTAGGCAGGACTGGCAGCATGATCTGGGCACTCCTTTGAGCGACAAGGAGTGGCAGTATTGCTGTTCTCGTACCCGCTCAGTCTCTCTCAATGAAAGGCACAGGCTTCTCCACTTCAAGTTCTTGGACAGGGCATATTGCACCCCTGAACGCCAGTTTCGCTGTGGGCTGTCCGACTCTTCTTGTTGTCCAAGATGTGGGGTGGAAAACGCGGGATTCTGGCATCTAGCCTGGGATTGCTCTGGGATTCAAACCTTTTGGTGTAAGGTGTTCCAGGAGCTGGGAATCATTATTAGTGCTGACCTGGAGCCGGACCCCAAAATGGCACTATTGGGGTGGGATCTCTCTGTTGCCAAAACGGTGCGCCCGTTGCTGGCCATTGGACTTCTCCTGGCCAAGCTCTGAGTAGTACTGCGCTGGATGGGCGGCCCATTGCCACTGATCTCAGAATGGCATTCTGACATGCTGTACTGCAACACCCAAGCTGATATATATAATGAGATGCTCCCACCTAGAAACCGCCCTAGGAATTATTGGGGACCATACCAAACTTACCTTGTCAATAAAGCTGCTGATGTACGCTCTGGCCCACAGATTGAGGCCCTGGAGGCTCTATCACAGGAGAGGTAAATACAGAACTGTATTGTAGTCACAAATAATGACATGTTGTTCACGATCGAGTTGGATGTTGGAAAATGGGCTTCAGGTGAGCCACTGGTTCGTAGTACTACGGAGTCGCCCTGCGGTTGCTGGGACTGTTTTACATAGAGGGTACTGCATTATTGGAAATTTCGAAATGCCTGGATTTAATTTTGGAGCATGTAACTCATTATGTCACTGGATGTCACATATAGTATAACTGCGCGTATCAATGTCTGTTTTATGTTTTATGACGAAACTAATAAATAAAAAGTTTAAAAAAAATACAAAATACAAAATGGCCGAAGCAAAAGTGACTGAACATCCAAAATCTAGTTTAAAATGTAGATGTATTAAAGCTTGCTTATGTAGTGTCTTTTTATTAACATTTATATGGATATTATTAACTGTCGTACCTATTCTAATGGAAACTAATAATGGAAACAATACTAATAATGTAACAAGTGAAAGAGTGAGTGATGTTACTAAAGAAACCTCTAATACTAACATAGAACAAATAGATGGAAGCATTCTCCATCATGATAAATCAATTAGTGATTTCTCGTTAAATGTTTTTACTAAATTGTTGTATGAGTATGTTAATACAATGAATGTGAGTGATTGTTATGTGTGCATGCAATTACCTTCGTCTGTCTCAGAGGGGGTGACATATCATCACCTACCTTTAACATATGGTGTGTCTTGTAGTGTCCTAACGAGCCTCTTCTACGTGACAGGGAAGCTCGAGTATCATTATTCCAATATAGATTTAGGGGTATATTCACAAGAACGTGCGATAACTACCGGAAGAGTAGCGTAACGCAACTTTCAATATCGCAGCCTATCGCGGGAAAATATCCACGTGTCAACGTGGAATTCACAACAAGGCGGTAGCAAGCGATAGTCTGCCGAAACCGCGGACAATGTCCGCGATACAACCACCATGATGGAGATAAAAACACAAACCACAACACCAAAAAACACTCGATGGGCCAAAGCGCGATGAGGAAATCAGCGACAAGCAGCGCCAGGCCTGCAACACACACCTGGCAGGCGTCAAAAATCACCATAAAAGTAGAAAAAACACCCACACACAAACTGACCAACACCCAAGCACCATGGAGGCAGCCGGAGCAGGCGCAGAGGACGAGCGCAACCCCACAAGCACCCAGGACGACCAGCCTGGGACCTCGGGGACAGGGAAGGGCACGGACAAGAAGACGAGGAAGACCAAGTTCAGTCCGCAGGCGAACAGGATCATAGTCACGGAGGTGATGGAACACCATCAACAACTCTTCATCACCTCCAACGTGTCATTGGGCACCAAAACTGGAATATGGCGGGACATCGCCGACAAGGTGAATGCCGCCGGAGAGCACAAGCGGACAATGGACGAGGTCAAGAGGTGATGGAATGACATCAAGCGGAAGACCAAGGAGAAACTCACCGCCAACCAGAAGGCAGCAACGCGGACCGGAGGTGGGGGCCCAGCGCCACAGCTGGAGCTGGATGACATGGAGGAGCTGGTGTCGACAGTCATCAGTGTGGAGACTGTGGCTGGAGTCGGGGGACCGGACACTGCTCGACAGGACACAACACAACCGCAACAAGGTGAGTGACCACCAGGTACTGGGGGGACGGGCGGAGATGGCCACAATGGCACACATGCACAAGCAAGCAGGGCACAGTGCACACCCACAATGACCCTGGGTCCTCGCCCAGACCCACAGACTGTCACAATGTACAATGCCATGCTGCCTGAATGTCAACCTGTACCATGCGGACACATTGTAATACACCATCTCCCCTTCACATCACAGGGGCATCTTCAACACCTCCTGCAGAGCAGTCCCAGCCACTCTTCACTGATGACGAGGAGGACAACACCAGCATCGACACCCAAACCATCCAAGACATCATTGACCTCATCCGCCACTCACCTCCAGGACCAGGGCAGCCCAGCCACATCGATGAGACTCCACCCACCACCCAAACCACCCAGCAGGAGGCACCCACAGCCCCGGCACTCTCCCAAGACCCCCAGGAACAACACATGGCCTTCCAACGCCGTGTGCTGGAGGGCCAGAGGGAGACGGCTGAGCAGGCGTGGGTGGGGTTCGAGCTCATGGCTACCAAACTGGACGCCATCCATGGGTGTCTACTTCCGCCCCATGGTCTCCAACAAGCCCTGATTGACATCGCTGGAGTCATGACTCGGAGAGAAGAACACCTGTCCGCTCAGAGTGGCTCCAGCGATGTCAGCCGTGAGCTGGCACACATGCGGAGGCTCATGGAGGACATGGTGCGGATGGATGTGAAAAGAATGGCAGCCACCGCTGCACACCATAGAAATGTAGCAGGGATCTACCATGCCCTGCAGTACTTCATCATGGCATTGCTGCCACAAGGCGTGTCGTTGATGAATGTGGCTGCCCCCACACCATCCACATCTCCGCCCCCTGGTGTGTCAGTGCCTCCCAGTGTGGCAGGCGTATCCACTCAGGCCCCTGATGTGTCAGTGGCCGGTACTGCAACACCCACAGGTGGGGCAGAGGACACATCCGAGGACGTGGATGGGTTGGCTCTCAGAAGGAGGCACTAGCATACATTTCCACCACCTGGTCTGTTTCTGCTTGGTCCCGCACATGGCCTCATGACCTTCCACTGACCCCCGATACCCTCCGAGGCACTCACCTTGGACAGCGACATGGACTGCCACATCCTGTTTGACGACCAATGACACGGCGACCAGACTGCGGACTATACCCTTCCTCTTCCGCAGTACATGTCATCCCCGGATGGACTCTGGCTGGCCCTCCATGTGCCCATATTGTGTAGTGTGCTCGGCATTGCCCTGTACCGCTCCAGCTGCATAACTGCACTGGATGTGCAATAAACATCCAGTGACGCACTGCTGTGTCATGTCTTTCATCATTCATGTGTGAATGTGTGGATGAATGTAGGGACAGTGTCTTCCCTTGCGTCAATGATGTTCATCCTGTGGGATGCCAGTCAGAGGGTGCTACATTGCATTTTGTGCACCGGGTCCCGTGAACACCACAACAGAGACACACGCATCAGTCACTTCCTTGTCCGGACATAGACTGAACCACGCCCACAGCCCACGAGTCATTGTTGCAAGCCATGCGCTGGTCCGGCGTACGGCAGGCCAGACCACTCCGCTAACGCTCCGAGGGGGGCCCTCATTGCTACCCGTCGCAGGCGTACTCGCTGGTGGTGTGCAGGTCACTGGTCTAGTTGTCAGCATGTCACAGCCACTCCCTGAGGGCAGGTTTGCACGCACACCACACCCGTCCGGCACAGGCGTCACAGGCCATGTGACTCCGCCAACATAAGGGGCCGACGACGTCACATTCCCCTCTGCCTGTGGTGACTGGATGACGGACGCTCCACGGTTCTCAATCATTAAGGGCCCATGAGTTTTTGCGCACAGGGTTAGTGGCACACGAGGCCTTGCGGACGGCACGGGCCTACCACCATGTGGTGCAGACTGGGGTTGCACAGGGTTAGCGGCACACGAGGCCTTGCGGACGGCATGGGCCTACCACCATGTGGCGCAGACTGGGGCTGCACAGGGTTAGTGGCACACGGGGCCTTGCGGACGGCACAGGCAGCCCGCCACGGGACGGTGACTTTGGGTGCACTGAGTCAGTGGCACCTTAAGCTGCTGAGTGGGTGTGCAGCCTGCGATGATGCCCGGTCCCGGCGTTCCAGACAGCTCAGGTTTTGTGTGCCCTGCTGGACCACAGTGTAGGCCAGAGCCAGCGGGCAGCGCGGGCCTACTGCCACGTGGCGTCGCTTCCGGGATCCCAGAGTTGGTGGCACCCATTGGGCTGAGCGGGTGTGCAGCCTACGATGGTGCCGGGTGCACTGATATGTCCTATGCCATGGAGTAATCAAGACCCAGCACCAAACGTGAGACCTGGTGGCCTGCGGAGCGGGGCTGCATGATGTGGAGGGTGCCATGTCCGCGGGCCCCGGGCTTGTGGCTTGCAGCGGCACGTGGTGGGACCTCCTGTCTACGCGCCGGTGGCGGAAGGTGAGCATTGAGGCCTGGGTGTGCATGGGCGGGCATGCTCCGATGGGCGGCGGGAGGGGTTGGGGTGCCTCTGCCTGGGCGTGCATGGGCGGGCAGGCGATGTTGTCTTGTGCAAGTGTGTGTACTGTGCCAGTCATGTATCTGGACTCTGTTTCAGCTGGCGGCTCTGACTCAGATGTGTGACCTGGTGTCCTGCTATACATACCGGCACGTGGTTGGAGACACACCGGTGGCAGCAGGTGAGCAGTGTGGCCTGGGTGCGCAAGGGCGGCACTCTCTCTCTCTCTCTCCCTCTCTTCCTCTCTCTCTCCTCTTCTCTCTCTCTCTCTCCCTCTCTTCCTCTCTCTCTCTCCCTCCCTCTCTTCCTCTCTCTCTCCTTCGCTCTCTCTCTGTCCTCTGATGTGCGCAGGACACACCTTCTCATCATGTTTTTTGTCTTACAGGCTGTGACCTACATATTGTCCCGAGGGGAGCAGCCATGTGTCTTCATTTTATTTTGGTATTCATTTTAATAAAGTTTCATTTGTTGCTTCAAAAGTGAATGTGTGCTGCTCATTTCTGTGACGACACATGCATGTCACCAGCTGTGATTGTGCGACATCAAGCGGAATATTTTGTACATGTTTAGGTGTGGCTGATGTGGCATGTCTTTGGTCGGGGGTTGCCAGGGAGGGGTGGTCCTGGGGGTGGTGGCGGTGGGTGTTGTGGCCCTCTTGGGTGTCCAGGCCGCATGATGGGTGGCTCCATGGCATCTGTTGCCCTTCCGATGTAGCCCTGGGCTGTGCTCCCTTTTGGTTTGCAGGCTGCCGTCCTACTTTACACCAGGTCAGAGCAGGTGTAGATTTCCTGGTGCTAACGCGCCTTATCGCCTGTTTTGTGTTTTTATCGCCGATGTGGCTGGTCGTTGAGAATGTTGAGGTGTGGTGTTGTCGCGCCTTTTGGCACGGGTACGCCCACTCTGCATCTCATTAGCGATAGTTGCGCGGGTCCTCTGTGGCGATGTTTTTTGCGGCTGCTATTGCGGGTAAACTGGTGCTGTGGGCTGTTTACACCAGCTTGTGAATGGGGAGGTATATTTATCACGACTTTGGCTGCGATAAAGTGGCGTTAATTCAGCGATAGCTCCTTGTGAATATGCCCCTCAGTGTTTTCAGAAATACCTGTTATAAAGGAGCTGAACAAGGTTTTAAGTAGTAAAAATGCACATTATATGGGAGAATTCTTCCATATTACCAAGACTTTAGATATAGAATATGCTTATAAAAATAATTTAACATGTAGTGCGGGTTGAAGAAAAAGTGTTCATAGACATGGTAGAAAATAGAAGAGAAAGTTTCCAAAGAAAAGCTGCTGAACAGAAGTCACAGGTACCACCATGGGCATTTAGAGAGGGAAATTATGAAAAGGGCGAGACATACGCTGCAATGTCCCTGGATTGGTATCAGAAAGGAAAAATATGCTTGCTTAGAATGAAAACTAACTATAACAATTATTTCATTGGTACTAGTGAATGTGAGCATACTTTCCAAATTACTGGAGGTTGGGGATTGAAGGGTGGAACTGATCCTGTTTTCCCAGGAGTCTATTATGTGTGTGGTAAGAACGCCTATTACAGGTTGCCTGCACATTGGTATGGTAGCTGTTACTTTGCGATTGTTTTTCCGAAGGTTTACCATGTAGACAAAAATAACAACAGCATCAATGAAATAAAACAAGGACTAACACTTAACAAGAGAGTGAGGGGTATATTCACAAGAACGTGCGATAAACATCGCCAAAATAGCTTACCGCAACTACTCACATCGCAGTCCATCGCGGGAAAATAACGCTGGGTTAACGTGGCATTCTCAACACGGCGATACCGTGCTATAATCGCACGATAACGCGGCAAATGTCCGCGAAACAACTACCGCGACGGCGATAAAAATGCAAACCCCAACGTGAAAAAAGTTGCGATGAGCCCAACCGCGATAAAATCTGTGTGATAACTAGCGAGAGGCAAGCAAGTCCCACGCGTCATGCGGGGAAAAGCACAAGAAAAGCACCCAAAAAGATCACCCCAAAAACAAGATGAACTGCGGAGCACCAAGGATGCACCCGGACCGAATGCAGAGGACAACGTTACCCACAAGACCCACGGAGGCCCAGCCAGGAAGCCAGGTGTCGTGGAAGGGCAATGAGAAGAGGGAGAGGAAGACGGGGTACAGTCTGCAGGAAACCCGGATCCACGTCACGGATGAGATAGAACACCACCACCAACTGTACGTCACCTCCAACGTGTCATTGGCAACAAAGACGCTGAGATGGCAGACCATCTTGGACCTTGTGAATGCCGTTGCCGCGCCGAGGAGGACAATGGAAGAGGACAAGAGGCGCTGGAATGATGCGAAGGGCAAACCCAAGAAGGAACTCGCTGCCAACATGAAAGGTGGGCAAACGCACATTGGAGGTGGGGGGCCAGCAGAACACCAAGAGCTGGATGAAATGGAGAAAATGGTGGCCACAGTCATCAGTCGGGAGACGGTGACAGGATCTGAGGACCCTAGCACTGCTCAACATGACCTGACACAACATCAATAGAGTGAGTACCGACCAGGGAGAGGGGGGACGGGGGGAGATGGGCACAATGGCACACATGCACAATTAAGCATAGCACACTGCACACCCACAATGACTCTGGATCATGTCCCTGATCCCCCTGGAACACTGCAGCACACACACAAACACCAAGTAGTCCCACCTCCACCATGTGCCCAAAGGGGCCCCCACCCAACACATCACCAATCACACAACCAACACATGCACACGTGTGAAACCCAGCGAAGATGCGTATCCGTCAGCCACACTGACAATGCAAGAGACACTACATGATGAGTAGCATGGCTGCAGTCCAACTATCATGTCAATGTGCAGGCCACGACACTGAGGCGGCTGAGTGTGGGCCAGATCCGCAAAGGTGCAGGTCACACTCGGACACATCCACGTGCACAAAAAACCCCTGACGTCAACTACACATCCGCCGACAGACCATGACCACGAGTCACAACACAACGAAGGGCACAATTCACACAAGTCAGCAACATCTCAGCACTGTAGACGCACAGAAGTGATAGGCACACCGCCTGAAAGGGATGAGTGGCAGCCAATTCAGAGCTGCAGGGGCGACTCAGCCACAGTGCAGCATACACACATAAGAATAAGAGCACCCCAACATTGTCAACAATGTGGTACATACTGCAACACTTTCACAACAGGACACAACTGGTGCCGCATGCATGCACCAAATGGCCAATCACATCTGGCATTGCAGGAATCTGTGACATGACAATGGACAAGTACAACCTGTAACCTGTAATATTTTTATTTACACATGCAGTGCCAGTGGACATTTTGTACTGTCCCATGATTGTACAGGACGGACACAAAGTGACGTGCTCAGGTGAAGAAATTGGCAATGAGATTGTTCCTACGGGCTATTCCTGCTGCAGCTGCAGTGGGGTGTGGGCCACCTGCCCCATCGTCCTCTTCATCGTCCGGTGCATCTGGCACTGGGATCGATGGGGCATTGGAGCGTACACAGATGTTTGGCAAAACACAACATGCAACGATCATCTTGCACCTGAAACGTGACTTCAACACGCCAAATGTGCGTTCCACGATGCCCCTGGTGCGTATTTGGGACGCATTGTACTGCCTCTGGCCATGTGTGTTCGGGTCTCGGAGGGGTGTCATCATCCAAGGGCAGAGTGCATAACCCTGATCACCTGTGACAGTGCAGAGAGAGATGAGTCAATAGGTGGTTCGGCATGATGTGTTGGCAGGCACACTAGTCCAGTGACGCCTGTGCTGGCTGTGCGTGGGGTGAGTGTAAGACAGCCTCCAGGGAGTGTTTGGTGCTGGCAACAACTACAACAGTCATCACTCAATCAGAAGTTCAAAGTACAAATAGCACGGGACCAAGACTTGAGGTGCACAGAGTTAGTGGCCCCGGATGCACAGCGGCTGGCACGGGCACACCGCCACGGGACGGTGATTTGCGATGCACTGGGTTAGGCCCATGGGAGCTGAGCGGGTCCTCATAGATGTCCAAGGTGACTGTCGCTGAGTGTATCGTGGGACAGTGGAAGGTGTTCCCCAGGGCATGATGCAGATGGCACAACCAAGCAGCAACAGGCAACATGGGGATATGAATGCCACAGACTCATGCCAAACACCAAGTCTGTACCTGCCAGATGATGATGACGACAACCCCCAGGCCACAGACTCAGACGCCACCAAAGTTCAACCAGAGAGTGACCATGACTCACGGCACGGAGTCAGTGGCACCAGGGCTGCAAGGGGATGCAGTCTGCGATGAGGCGTGTACATTGGTGTGAACTCAGCCATTCAGAAATCAAGACCCAGTCACAAATGTGGGACCTACTTGACCGCAGTGTCGGCCGGTGGCAGCGGTGTGCGTGGGCCAACCGCAGTTCAGCTAGCTCCTCCTGGAACTCCCACACACGGCGTTGGAATGTCATGTGGTGAGGACGTGTGGCTCACGGAGGCTGAGGCACCAGAGCTGAGCATGTGTGCAGCCTGCGACGATGCCGTGCCCTGGCTGGTCCCGCCTTGATGTGATTGGTGTGAGGTCGGCTGGCCCGCAGTGCATGCCAAAGCCAGTAGTCTGCAGGGGCCCACAAACACGTGTCGCCGGCTTGCGTTGAACAGGGTTAGTGGCACCACGTGTCGCCGGCTTGCGTTGAACAGGGTTAGTGGCACACCTGTCGCCGGCTTGTGTTGAACAGGGTTAGTGGCACCAGGTCAGTTGTTGCTAGTGTTCGGTCACCTCCGTAACGAGGATCCAGCTTTCATCCAGACTGAACCGCATCTTCCTCTTACTCATCTCCGTGCGTTCACTGGTATGGACTCTGCCATTCATGAATCACGACTAAGTGCTGGATGTGGGACCTACTGGACCGCAGTGTAGGCCGGGGGCAGCGGTCAGCACGGGCCCACAGACATGTGCCGTGTGCTTGCGATGCAGAGTTTGTGACACTGATCGAAGGGAGTTTAGTGATATAAACGCTGCCATGAACATTTGGTCACTGCCATTCAAAACTCAAGACTCAGTTCCAAATGTGCCACCAACTGGGCCGAAGTGTACGCCGGTGGGGTATGTCAATGAGAAAGAAGTGCTGTGGGCCTGCATCGTGGAGGCCAGCGATGGTCTGAGGAGGCTGCCAAGGTCGCGGGCCTGGGGCTTGGAGCTTGCACCAGCACGTGGTGGGACCTCTTTGACACACGCCGGTGTCGGCAGGTGAGCGGAGCGGCCTTAGTGCGCTGGGGCAGGCAAGACGGGTCTGGGGACCAGCGGCCTGGGGTGCAGCAGGCGCACAGGGTCGCAGGCCCCGCCGCTCACGGCGTCGGCCTCGTGACGGGCTGAGAGGCGCCGCCCTGGCAGACACGTTGGCCATTCCGGAAGAGAACCACGCCCAGAGCGACGGGGTTTTTATTCACACCCCTACGCAGGCCTGGCATACGCCGGGCCAACCCACTCCGCCCACGCCTACAGGGGGAGACGTAACAAGCGACATTTCCACGTTCTACCCCACAGCCTGTGGTGACATGGTAGCGTCCACTGGCCACTACACTCCATGCACCAGCGGTTAATGTCCACATGGACATGTCCGTGGTTTGCATACTCAAGTCTGTCCAGCACATCCACGCCACACTTGTCATTGGGTAGGTTCTCATTCATTAGTCACTTGCCTCCTTCGCACATGCCTGCTTCCAACCTCTCCACACATTCTGCTGTTGTGTGGCTGTGGTGCCATGCCGTAGCTGGATTGTGTACATGGCAAGCCCCGGTTCCCAATTGAGTCGTGTTGTCGTGTCTGGTTGGTGGGCATGTTGTGTGGCATGTTGCATGTAGTTTTGCTGCGTGCCCATTCCCAGAGTCGTGAGTTGCATGACTGTGGAGTTGAGGTGTGTGGTGTGTTCATTTGGTACTTACCAACGAGCAATGCATTTCCATAGGTGCCATCCTGGAAGCGCTGGTTGATGATGGACTGTCGGAAGATGAATGAATCATGCACACTGCCTGGGTAGTTGGCCACAACATTGGTGAAGAGTCCCCGGTGGTCCACTATTGCCTTCACATTGATGGAATGCGTGTGCTTTCTGTTGCGGTAGTTGTGTGCAGTGTCGGCAGGGGGCGCAAGTAGGACATGTGTGCAGTCAATAGCCCCCAACACGTGAGGGAATCCAGCTATGGCGTAGAAGCCTTGCTTGGTCTCCAGCTGCTCCTGCGCAGTGTAGGGGAAGTGAAGGTGCTGGGGTACCAGGCTGATGATGGCATCCTGGACAGGTGTGATGAACTTGGATAGGGCTGGCTGTGAGACTCCTCCGACTCTGGCAGTTGTGGGTTGGAAGGTACCAGAGGCCAACAAGTGCAGCACAGCCAGCAGCTTTGTCTGCGGAGGGATGTTGGTTCTCCGCTGTGTTGGTACCGTCAGCCTGTGGGCGATGTCAGTCAGGATGTGGAGGATGGTTGTCCTTTTGAGCCTGTAGTGGGCAATGACCTCCTCTGGCGTTAAGTCTGTGAGGCTGGTGCGTTTACGGTAGGTCTGCTGTCTTTGTCTGTGCTGCCTCTGTGGTAGTCCGGGGGGAGGGGGGGCGAGGCGGGTCCTGGGGGTGGTGGCGGGCCTGGGGGTGGTGGCGGTGGATGTTGTGGCCCTCTTGGGTCTCCGAGCTGCATGATCAGTAGCTCCATGGCGTCTGTTGGTCTTCAGGTGTGGCTCTGGTCTGGGCTCCCTTTCATACTGCAGGTAGTCGTCCTGCTTAGCACCAGCAAAAGGCAGGTGTTAAATCCCTGCTGCTACCGCGGCTTATCGCCTGTTTTTGACTCGCATCGCAGATCTGGCTGTCCGTTGAGAATAGCGCGGTGTTGTCTTTTCGTGTGTTTTTTCACGGACACGTCTATTCTGCATCTCATTAGCGTTAGTTGGCGGTGTCAACCGTGGCGATGTTTTTTGCGGCAGCTATCGCGGGTTATGTGGCGATGTAGGAAGTTAGTACCAGCTTGCGAATGGGGCGGTAATTCTATCGCCACTTTTGCTACGCTAAAGTGCCGATAACTCTGCGATAAGTCCTTGTGAATATGCCCCTGAGTTTCTCAGAAATAGTAGGTGATATTTTGGGTGCACTGATACCCACAGTTGGAGTCGTTCTGAATTCACACAAAATTCGTAAATTGTCCACAGTGGTTGATCGTTTATCAACAGATACTGCTGGTGGGTTCTTGATGATTGACACAGAGATGGTTGCAATCAGATCAATGGTTTTGCAAAATTGACTTGCCCTTGATATCTTATTGGCAAAAGAGGGTGGAGTCTGTGGCATGTTGAAAATCCAACACTGCTGTACCTATATCCCTGACAAGAGTAAAGGTATTGAGGGATATATAAAGAATATTACGAAATTACATGAAGATTTGACCCAACTGGAGGTTGACGGTGTCTGGGAGAGACTTGGTAAGAATTTCTCTTCTGTAGGTAAATGGTTTTCAACTTTTGGAAGTAGCTTATTAGGGAAAATAATAATGCCAATGATTTCAGTAGCCATAATAGCCTTAGTAATATTAACATCATATAAGTGTTGTAAGTATAAAAGTGGAAGAAAAGAAGCGACAGAATCTAATAACAAACGAAAAGCAAGAAAGAGAAAAAGAGAAGAGATAGAATTAGAAGATATGAAAGGAGATTATTATGACCAAATGAAAGATTTAGACGAAAGTATGATAAAAAGAGAGAAGAACACTGAATTTTAGATAGATGAAGATGGCACTTGGTATGGTGGGTATTTTATGATGGCTCCAGGAAGCCATCAAAGGGGGGATTGATGGAGCAGGGTTTTCGAAAAATGAAACCTGCTCGGATTGACACCCCCATAATATGTACTAACAGTGTGCAGTGAAATTAATATACAAATCACATGAACACGAGGGAAACCGCTTTGCGCATGTGTGCACTAATGTGAACTATGTATGAAAGAACTAGGCCGCATACTAAAATGCGTTTCAAAAGAAACAGAATTAATGCATGTTTAGGCTGCATTTTACATTTCGCATCTTGCTTTAAAATAATAAATAATGCCGCTTTTGCCTTAAGTTTCTGCTAGGAAAACATGTAACAGGGGATAGTGCAAAGTGGGTGGTAAACAGTGAAAAGTGCATTATCATGTAATTAATGAATGTTTATATTTCATTCGCCATAGTAAGCCGAATGGGCCTGAAAGTACTCTTAAGTTGACCCAATAGATGAGGGGTTGGAGATGTGAGCAAGAGTGGCCTGACAGAAACAGACAGAAGCGGTGAGTGCTGCAAAGAAAGGACAGAAGTTCAAGGATGCTCAGCACAGAGTGTATTGTTCGCCTGCCAAGAGAAGAGACTGGCCATGGGATTCAAAACTTCTTCTGCGGACGAAACTGAGAACTATATGAGAAAATTAGTGAAATAGATACATGTATTAAACGTATGAACGAGTCAAAGCTTAGGTCATGAGAAGGGAAGAGGAACAATAGTCTATAGTAATTTAGAATGAAATCATGATGGTGTGACAGACCACCTCCCGAATCCACCAATGAGCTGTCGTATTCCATGAATTGTTTCAACTAATGTGGGACGGACATGTAGGTTTTAGGGTATAACTGGGGTGCCTTTGGGGGTGTGGTTTAGGTCATCTTCGGGCTTAGCTTGGCTCCGATCGAGTGCAGAGGAGAGAGGGGTGATGCGTCGCTGTCCGTCGGTTTGCAGAGAGGCCTAGCTGTTCCTGTCCCTGTCCCGCTCCTGGGTTCTGAAGTCTTTGTTCCCTGACTCTATTTCAGGGGACCCCCACCATCACCTTGGCCAAGGGGGGTGGTATTTCACAGATCCTTTGGGTTTGTGTTATCCTTCTGACACGTACTTTGCGAATTATTTGCAAATGTATTTTTGTCTCTGAAACTGATGTCTCTTGATCTATCCACTCCGTCATATGTATATTGTTTCGCATTATTTTGCTGAAACTTATGTCTCTTAATCTATCCACTCCGTCATGTGCATGTCATTTAATGATGATGAGTATGACACTGTTTGCATTAGCTGATTGTTTTCTCTCCCTCTTGTGAATTTCATTGTTTGCATTTGTAACCATATGCAATGAGCATTAATATTTTACAATCAATTTGAGATAAATTTTATTAATCTTATCGAGAGTGTGATTATTTAGCTAACTAGATAGTTAGTTAGATAGTGCTATCATTACCATCAACTTCTCAACTAATTGGTTCGTCGACCGAGAAGAAAGAGAGTTGATATAAGGTTTAGTTATGTATTTAGAGATGTTAAACATGAACCTGTGAAGGAACACATTTTTACGTCATTAAAACTTGACCCCCAGCGCATCAGGGATTTGGGTGAATGTGTATGGGCCATTTGAATGTTATCAAGTATTGATCCCCGATTAGGTGTCGCACTGGATCAGACCATATTACCTTGTTTTAGGGGAAAGAGCACTGGCAGTGAGGTCTGGTTAGCAGGCCTCAGTGCACTGTCAGAGTTGAAACCCAGCATCTAGTAGTCAAGAAGGGGCAAAAAAGGGGGGGGGGGGGAGAACTGCAACACAATTCTTGTTTCCAACACAGCAGTACTCATAAAGCTGGCACAGTCCCTCATTCACAAAATTTAGAAATAATATTACAACATCACTACAAAAACACTCTACATTTAGCTATGTCAATACTAATTCGACTTAAAATATCCTTTCTACAAATTTAGCTACCAGCCGTATACGACTGTTAGTGCCACTCATACTCACAGAACAGCTGGAAATGTGAATACACCTAGAATAACTGTAATGGCCTGAGATAATCTGCCTCAGTGATATCAAGCCCTGATATTAAAACAGCATATGTACTGACATCTCAATGAACTGATTACACCATCAACATCTTAGTGGTGTATGTGTGCCTTTCTTTACAGACGACCCAATAGACTTCTGGGAAAGTGTAAGGTAAAGCACTTGAAATATTGTTTAGTTGTGGGACAGTCAACGGTGACCGTTGCATAGCTTCCCAATTTGAGGGCATTTCCCAAGTCACAGTGTTTTTTAAACAAACTGCATTTTGTAGCTTTCTGCTACTGCATGAGTAGGAGATTTTAAATGACTAAGTTATTTTCGAAGATAGCGGACATCTTCTAGTTATTTAATGTTCTCGTTTTTTAGCTATTAATGTCTTTCTTTTAAGTAATATTATTCTGTCTAGACATTATTATTATTTAAACTCAGTCCGCCAGCATTTATGGGGACACTGCCCTGTATATATTGCACAGTGTCTTAAAAATGCACATTCTCCTGGTGCAGTGGGCCATAATACACTTAACAACAGAGATGTACCTGACAGTTGGTCAGACAGACATTACAAAGTTTTTAAAATTCTAGTGAGCCCACCGAGTTCAATCGGTCATTGGTCATATCGCTGCAAGCTGCCATGCCCAGTGGCGGTGCGTCCATTGGGGGCGCTGGGGCGTTGCCCCACTAATGCCACGGCCCCATTCAAATTCTTCGTTCTACTTCTCCGATGCTAATTCCAATCAGGACTCCTGATTGTAATTAGCATCGGAGAAGTAGAACGAGGGACGCTGAAGGGGGTTGGAGGGGGGGGGGGGGGGGCTGCGGCAGCACTCAGGGAGTTGAGTGACAGCAGCGCACTAGACAGTCACAGCAATAGTGCGCATGTTCGTTTTTGGGCTGGTCATTTTTACGATCAGCCCGAACATGCGCACTAGCCTTCCCCTTAAGAGACCGAGGGTTGCTTCATGCCGCAGCCCCCGGTCTCCTAATGGGCAGGGAGTATCCCTGCCCTCAAGCCAATCCTGGCGCTGCTGGAGCAGCGTCAGTAGAGGGGTTGCAGTGACGTCGCGGCTGTTCCTGTTTGTTGAAGAGTGCGGGACCCCGGCCCAGGAGCAGTCGAGCAGAGGCGGTGCGGACCGGTAAGTTTTCTTTTATTATATTTTAATTTTAAACTTCCCCGGCCCCCCCGCCCCCGAGAGTATTGCGAGCCGCGACTTTCGTGTGTGTGTGTAAACCTGGAATGAATATATGTGTACTTGTATGCGTGTTCCACGGACTTGTAGTTAGTGCATTGGGCCAGCGTTCGAAGGAGTGATGTGTCTGCGTTGGCACCAGATCAGATTCATTCATTCCAGCGCTTAGATGCAGTTTTTGTGTTACTGTGCTTTACATTAATTTACCATCGCTGCAGTGTCAGGACAATGTGTGTGTGCTCTCTTGGCGAGTGAGGTATTAATCTGTCAGCTCCGATGGTGGGTGAGATGGCGATGGAAGCGCTTCGCTCTTGGTGTCAGGGTGGAGTCTGCTCTGGTTATGGCGTAGATGGACGAGGACGGTACTTCTGCTGTGAGGGTGGGAGGGATATTAAAGGCGCGGGATCAGAGAGAGCTCGGTGGGTTCTGTAGCTGATTACAAGTTTTGAACAGGGGACACTCCGGGATGACCGTGGATGGATAATCTCAGGTTGATTTTCCTCTATGTTGCAGGTGTGCAGAAATATTTTGTTTGCTGGGGTTGGTGCATTGTAAGAGAGATATATGCATACTCAAAGAGTGGGTGAGATATCCAAGGGAGTACTTTTGTTTTTTGTCTATATCTGAGCGAGATACGTGTGTTCTTGATTGGATGAGGCTGGGGGTTAGAAAGGGAACACTCGAGCTGGAAGGTTGCTTAATTCACAGATGAGGCATCAGTAGGCCAGTATATACACTACTAAAGTGTGGAAAACACGGAGAAAGGTAAACCTGATAAAGAGAGAACCCTGAAGTAAGACCAGTAGGATAATCCAGATGTAAGGGTCAGGGCAGAAAGGAGGATCGGCTCCAGCGCTTCAAAGAGGAAGTAAGTCAGATAGGAATTTTTCAGCTAGTAAGGCTTTAACTTCTTTATGAAAAGTGGCAGATGAGTGGTTGGTGCGAACATCTTGTAGTAGTGAGTTCCGTATACTGGGGGTGGAGCCAGAGGAGGAGCATGAGGTCTTCTCTTTATTGAACCTTGGCGGCTCAAGTTGAAGAGTGTCTGAACTACACAGGGAGTGACTTCCTCAAGGCGGGTGGAGTTTAATAAGACAAGCTACTTTGAGTATTCATCTTGCTTCAATCAGTAGCCAATTTAGGAGACTGAGAGAAGAACTGATATGTCTAAAGCGCCTTATTCCTGAAAAACAGTCTTTAAGCGGCATTGAGGGTTGCGTTCAGAGGCACCAGGTGAGATTTCAGAGTACTGATAAGCGTCGCATTGCCATATTCAAGTCTGAATATGTTTTGCACTACATTCTTAAAGTCATGCTGAGTGATGAAGAGTTTGACCTTTTTGAGGATCCTGAGCTGGGAGCGCACTTTGAGTGGAGGAGTTGGTGTGGGGCCACATACTCACGTTTTTAATCAAAGCTGATGCCTAGGGTTGTTTTGCACTCAATGATGGTTGGTTTGCAGCTGAGGGCATCTAAACAGTTCAGCCATTCTTGTACCGGAGGGAGGGGAAATGAGGAGGAATTCAGTTTTCAGTGAGTTCAGTTTTAGGTGGTTGTGAGACTACCAGCCTACGCCATTCTCTCCCTAGACCCCAGGTTTATCCATTGAACTTGTTCACATCGCTAACTAGTGTTTTCTATTGGAAAGGGTAGAGCCAAAGCAGTCTTGCTTAGTACCCTAGCCCTCTTCAGAAGACAGACTTGCTTGGCAACCCAGAAATTCTCTGAAATAATGTATGAGTTTTCTTTTATGAATGCCTAGAAGGACTGAATTTTTAGTCCATTTATCACAGAAATAGTGCTGAAAATCGCACCAAAAAGATGCCAATTTTTAAAAAATTTCTTCACAGGGGAGAACCTCCCCGAACGCCCCTTCTTGCTCGCTCGCATACGTTGATTCTTTCTGCACACGCCTCACCAGTTTCAAATTCCACCAGCCGCCACTGCATAGATTGTGATCATCACAATCAAATCCCGGGGAGTAATCCATGAAAAAGGCAAACAGTAGTGGAGTACCTTTAGGCTGGGTTGTTTCTACCTTTAGGAGTTTTTATGTTATCTACATTGTAGCACCCACTTCTGAATTCTGTCCGGTTCAATGGCTGGAGGTTCTGGTCTCTAGCCACATTGTTCAAGAGGTGTTTTGTCGAGATATCTTTCTATCTGTATCTAGCAACGCTACCATATGATGATTTCGAGGAACAGTGAGGTCCCTTTTCTATAGATGGAAATCATTCTCCATCTGAAGCAATTATGAGAACGGCCACAATCATATTCCAGAAACTTGGCTGCAGCCGCACCAGATGTGTTGGATGCAGTTATTTATTTTTCTACCATACTTAATAGGGGGGAAAGTAGACTCTACCTCATAAACAAGCATTCTGGGACCAATTTCGGGGCAACACCCCTCATCAGCCAGGCTAGGATGAGGAACATGGTCAAGACTGATTTGCATATGGCTCGGTCTGAACTGGGGTGGTAAAGTGAGCTAAAGAACGATGATGGATTCAACCCAGATCTGTGACTGGGGGTGAGTGTCTGAAAAGTTTCAGCGCTCCGTCCATCATCTTGTGTTGCTTTGTTTGCCCTAAGTTGGCAGGGAATGCCCAGACGTGGGTCCCTTGCTGACTTTGCTACTGGATTCAAGCTAGCCTGACTGATGAGGGGTGTTATCCCGAAACCGGTCCCAGGATACATGTTTACGGTCCAGGGAAGACCTGGCTTGGCAGTTCGGGCTGGAATGTTCCCATGAGGAACAGAGTGAAGACTGATTTGCATATGATTGGGTCTGAACTGGGGTGGCGAAGTGAGCTAAAGAACGATGATGGATTTAACACAGATCTGTGACTGGTGGTGAGTGTCTGAAAGGTTTCAGCGCTCTGTCCATCATATCCTTGTGCTTGCTTTGTTCGTCCTAAGTTGGCAGGGTATGCCCAGACCTGGATCCCTTGCTCACTTTGCCACTGGATTCAAGCTAGCCTAGCTGATGAGGGGTGTTACCCTGAAATTGGTCCCAGGATGCTTGTTTCTGGTCCTGTTAAGACCTGGCTTGGAAGTTCTGGCTGGACTTCTCCATGTGGAACAGAGTCTGAACCGGGGTGGCGAAGTGAGCTAAAGAATGATGATGGATTCAACCCAGATCCGTGACTGGGGGTGAGTGTCTGAAAAGTTTCAGCGCTCCGTCCATCATCTCCTTGTATTTGATTATAAGAGACACCTCACTGTCTTGAGCACACAGTTGGTTGTTAGGGGCAGAACCCGCAGGATTTGGATGCTTAAAGGGACCTGTGAGCATATAACATACAGATGAGTTCTGAGGAAGAGGATAGCCTGCACAGATCCTCCTTTGAAGCTCTAATAGAGTATGTGAGACTATGTAAGGGTATATGATGATTATGCCTGAGCAGATGACAGTGCTGTAATGCTGGTCTATGATTGCCTTGCCCCAGTCTACCATGTTTGCACATATGCCATACCATGGCAGCACACCTTTTAATTTATGGTTGGTAACTCGAGTAGCATTTGTCTGCACTGGTATTTTTTTCTGTGTATTTCGTTATTCTTGTTTTTATTGTTGGTGTTTTTGAAGTTAAGTGATGTCACTTACTATAATATCATAGGTGTCAACGGTCACATGACATGACTTTATGTGATGTCATCAGAGTCAAAGGTCATATGAGGCCACTTCCTGTGAAGTCATCAAGGCGGAAAGTCGCAGTCCCCCCACAAGCACAAGCACCCTTGGCTCACCCTCATCCTCTGGTGTCCTGCACTCTCCTGCAACATTTCCCCGGGTTGGGTTGCGCAAATGCGGTCGCATTGGCAAGACATCCCCTGGTGAAGGAATCAGGCAAGAGGCTACATTTGCGCAACCCAACCCGGGGAAATGTTGCAGGAGAGTGCAGGACACCAGAGGATGAGGGTGAGCCAAGGGTGCTTGTGCTTGTGGGGGGACTGCGACTTTCCGCTTGGGGTCCGGCTTGCACTGCTGCCCGGGTATGGCCTTTGGGTGGCTGTATAATTGACTGGAGGGGGCCAGGGCTCAGGGCATTGGGGAGGGGGGTCTCCCTGGGTGGCATGGGGTGACTCAGTGACGGCGGCCTGTGCAGTAAGATGGAGACTATAGTGGCGTTTCACGCAAACGGCCTTCTTGCCAGAGGTATCTCCAACAACTCTCTCATTATTACATATCTAAGCACAACCACCCCAAGCCTGAAAGGGGAATGCAAACTTGACCCGAGGCGCACTGATGGACTGGAACACCAAGAAACTAGTAACCGAGTCAACAAATTATGTCCTAGACAATAAAGGGACGGCAGACTCGGACATGACCTTCTGGGAGGCATATAAGGTAGTCATAAGGGGCCAACTGATTGCACATGTTCTGGGGAAAAAGAAAAAGAGGGGCAGTAAATCTGGAGCGACTGAATCTGCACTGACAAAATGGGAGGAGGAATATATGGCTGCCCCCTCCCCGGCACATAAGACAGAAGGGTTGAGGGCATACCTGAAGGCACACACCCAACAAGAGGTGAGGACAAAGTTGAGGATACAGCAGGGCTGATTGTACGAGACAGGTAACAAGGCAGGGAAACTCCTGGCCTGGGTGTCGCGTAAAGAGGAAGGGCAGAGCTGGGTGTCAGCCACCACGATGTCTGCCGGCGAAGTGGCTGAGACCGCAGTGGCAATCGCACAAGCCTTTCCCTCTTACCTGGAGGAGTTATTCTGAATCCGGGCCAAGAGTGAAAAGTGGGATTTGAGAGACTATGTGGCAGATCTCTCAACCCCAAAGCTGGTAGAGGACTAGAATCGGAGGACACAGCAATGGAGATCCCTGAGGCTATAGTCAAAATTAAAGGGCGGGGATCCCCCGGCCCTACTGGTATACACCCGCAATTTTTCAAATGTTTTCAGTCTCGTGTGATTGGCCCAATGCTGAACATATTCGACAGGGCACAGCGGGATTGGGTCCTTCCATGTGATCTGATACAGGCAACAATAGTAGTGATCCATATGCCATGGAAGCCCCCTGAGGAATGTGCCTCCTACAGGCTAATATCCTTGCTAAATTTTTAGACCAAGACCCTGGAGAAGGTGTTGGCTAACCGCTTGATGCTGGTGATAGACGCCCTGGTGGATCCCAACCAGTCAGGTTTTATGCCCTACGGGACACCAAGACACAACCTAAGACAACTAGCTTGGTGCCTGGCCCGCAGGCCTGAATAGCTGGACTGGCCATTTTGCTAGTCGTGGATGCCAATAAGGCATTTGACTCCCTAGAATGGCCCTACATGTGGGCCATTTTCCAAAAGAAGGGATTCAGCTCTAAATACTGTCCTGGGTGTGGCTGTTCTATGAGGACCTGATTCCAGGATAAAAGTTCTCGGGGCATTCTTTATGTACTTTGGCCTGGGCAGGGGACCACTATCCCCCCTGCTATTTGTGGTGTCAGTTGACCTGCTGGCTGCGTGGTTACACCGGGACTGGCTCCCCCGGGGACTGCAATGGGACCCGGGGTGGGAGGATGTAATATTCCTCTATGCAAATGACATTCTGCTTACCTGGCAAACCCAGAACAATCCATGCCCAGAGTCCTACAGATTCCGGTAGTGTATGAGCCTTATTCAGGACTCTGCATTAACTGGTGCAAAACAGTTGCCTACCCACCATTGTGTGATGTTCTTAGTGGGGATTGGGGCTATCCCCCAAGATGGGACCGATCGGATTAAAAAGATCTTGGCATCTTTGTGACATCTGACAAGGAGTTCTTCATCTGGGAAAACCTCACCGGGGTCCTTCATAACTACAGAGGCAAAGTGGGTCAATGGCAGAAACTCTTGCTGTTGCTAATGGGACGGGCCACCTTTTATAAAATTACCTACCGAAAATTCTGTATGTATTACAAAACACCCCTTTTGAGGTTCCAGATGGTTTCTTCAAAGTGGGAGACAAGGTAACCAGGAACCTGTTGTAGAATGGGGGAACAGAATAGCACTCCACACTTTGACCAGGAAACCCCTAGATGGTGGAATCGCACTTACTAACTTAAATCTGTACTATTGGGTGACCCAGCTCTAAGTGATCAATGATTGGGCATTTTCATCACAGCAAGAGCCATCACAGCTGGCCGATCTGTGAGCGATGGACCTGGAGGTTTAGGTCTGCTGACAACATGGGGCAGAGGGAAGCCACCACTGCTCCTCCGCCCCCAACAGCTGTGGTGGTCAAACTCTAGAAAAAAGCACCAAGTGACCTGAAATGGAGGGGCAAAGTGATGCTGGAGACCTCTGCAGTGGGACTATGACATCTTGGTCAGGGTGAGAGTAATAGAAGGGCACCAAAAATGAGACCTGCTTGGTTATTTGAAGGTGGGGGACGTTTGGCGTGGTGGTAACATTATACCATTCCCCAAATTGCAAGAACAATAAGAAATAGCAGTTAACCAATACCACTGTTACCTGCAACTGTCATAATATCCTACAAGGCTATGATGAATTATTGGGCAAGATGCCAGAAGAAAACCCATTGGAATATAGAGTCTTAAGGTCATCCCTGACCAGAAATGCGGTAGTACAAATATATTCCACACTTCTACACAACAGTCCACCCGTCAACTGCCTCAAGGGTAAATGGGAGAGGAATCTGGGTAGGCAGGAGGACGACAACTTGGGTGCGGCATGCAGTTAGCCCCGTGAGGTAGCGATAAGGGCAGGTTTTCAGCTGATACAATTGAAGATATTTCACCGAGCATACTTCACCAGGACCAGGTTGTTCCATATGGGTAGAATAGACACAGATCTCTGTGAACGGGGCTGTGGACAGAGAGTCCTGCAAGTGATCTTGAGATGCTTGAAGATCTGGTGCTTTCTGGGGGGGTGAAGGATAGGATTTGTGGACTCTGGACATCACAATAGACCTCGCCCCATGGCTAGTGGCCTTGTGAGTTTGGGGGGGACCAGACTTTGGAGCGATACACCCATTGTTTCTGTAATATAGCCCTGATGGTGGCGCGGCAATATCTGATCTGGAGAAGGGGATGTGCCTTTGTCCCGATGCTACAGGAGTGCGAGGCTGGTATGGACTGGTGCATGAGGGCCAGGAAACTGGCAAGGGGGTGCCCCAGAAAATTTGATAAAATCTGGGACCCATGGTGAGGGGCGGACACTACCTCATGATACTCATCGGGAGCCCTGGCTGAAGTGGTGAACTGGGGTGAGGGAAAAATCAGAGTCAAGGCGTGGAGTGGGCCTTTTCTCCTGGATATTTCTGCTGGGGGTGTGCCCGCTGAATTACATTCACATTTACATCTATAGGTGCTTATCCATGTGTGTCTCGGGAAATGCTGCAAAAATGAACAGGTGTTTTGTTCAATACCAATTGATTGTTTGCTGTCACTACTCTTGTGGTGTGTAAGATGCCAAAACTCAATAAACAGATTTTTTTTTAAAAAGCAAATATTAAAACAGATTAATTTAGCAAGTATATATTGTTACAATCAATCAATGAAAGTGTTTGTTTGCTTCAGGAAATTACCAATTAAAAATGATTTCAAAAAGTGTCTAAAGTGCATTGTGCAAGACAACTGCTGTACTTAGGGCCTCCCTATCCCTCACAAACACTTCTGCACAGCTCATGTTACAATGCAGAGAACAATTTCGGAGACATCCCACTGAGCCACTCAAGACATCAGCCAGGTCGCTCGATTACATCTCAATCGGCTTCTCTGCATGAATGCTTTTATATTGTTGGTATGTGTTTGTCTGTTGGAGTGTGCCCATGGGTGCCAGTACATCTACTAGTCTGGACAAGTCTGTCTAAGGGTGTGTTGTGTTGGTCTGCCTGCACGGGAGCCTGCTATATTTAGATCTTATATTATGCTTAGTGTTTCTGGTTTTTATTTAAAAGGTTGTGGCCTTACGACCAGAGCTGCCGACTTTGGAGCTGGGGAACGAGGCTCGAGCCTTGGCGTCGACTCAGCTTCCTGTGATTCTGGGCAAATCACTTAATCTCCCCGTGCCGACCAAAAAATGAATGTGTGGCTTGTGTAACGTAACTGGTGCTCGAGTAAAGCGCTCCAATGCCGTCCGGTCGAGATCGCGCTAAATAAATCTACAAAGAAAAACTGATAAAGCAGAACCGTAGGGAATATTTGATTTTCAATGGAAACCAGAAAACAACAGATGTTGCCTCACTTTTACAACTTTGGCACCCTCTGGAGTCAAACAATATATGGGCAGCCCTTACGTCTAAGCTCTTTCCAGTGATGAATGCTCCAGCGATGACCAACTCGGGCCATGATAAAACATCTTATATGACCTTGTGACCCTCTTCAAGGTCTCAAGACTCCCAGGAACTTACTACACCCCTGTTTTTGGGAACATGGCTCACCCCACATATGTTCAGCACACTGTTTATTGCATGTTGCTGTGTAGCAGGCAGAAGGTTTGCAAATTAACTCTGAGCAGTGTCTGAGTGCAGGGTAAGCAGTATCTCCATGATGTCATCATCATTCATTGATTGCGCGACAGAATTTAGATTTCTGAAAGGTCTCATATCTGGACTGTGGCAACAAAGAACACTGTGTATACCGAAAACAATGTCCTCTTATAAAACACTGCCATGAACAATGCTTCTGTTAGGTTTACAACATGATGGTCTGAAAGCATGCTTTATAAGCCACATTCCCACATACAAAAACATCAAGGCCATGTCATGAATATCTTCAGTGCCCATGCGTAGGCCCAGGAGTCATTACAACTGGTTTTGGTGAAACTGCCTGCTTTTAATGCCTACATTAACTCAGAAAATGTATGTGTTAGTGTATGAGCCTACACCGTATGGCTCAGAAACATGAATAGGCAACCACTGCTTTGTGTTTCCTGGTATGTGCAGCAGACAGTGCTGTTTCAGCAAAAATAGGTACTTAGACCCACTCCAAGCCTGCATTTTGTATGCGTTCATGATGCAACCCCACGATCACCTTGTTCAACCTTCATTCCAAATTCCTCCATGTCAGAATGAAGTTTGAAACTTGTGGTGCGAAACTAGCCCTGGGTTGCTTGTGTTCCGTTTCAGGGAGTACCTGGCTTCGCAGTTTGGGCGGGACTGTTCCTACTGGAGCAGCATCAAGACTGATTTGCATATAGCTGGGTCCAAACTGGGGTGTCATGGTGTGAAAAATAACGATGGATTGGGATGCGGCCGAGAAATTACCAGTGGCTGAGATTAATTCAAGCATTCTATCCAACGCTTTTTGTATACTTTAATGTGTTGCCTTAAGTTGGATGGGTATGTCCAGGCATGGGTCCCATGCACACTGTGTCACTGGAACCAAGTTGTACCCAGCTGATGAGCCCATAACTAGGGCGAACCCGGTCCTGGGTTGCTTGTATTTGGTTTCAAGGAGTACCTGGATTGGTAGTTTGGGCTGGACTGTTCCTATTGGAGCAGAGTCAAGACTGATTTGCATATAGCTGGGTCCAAACTGGGGTGTCATGGTGTGCAAAATAACGATGGCTTGAGACGCTGCACAAGTAATTACCAGTGGCTGACATTAATTTAAGTATTCCATCCATCATTTATTGTATACTTCAGTGTGTCACTGCTAAATCAACAGCTGTGGAAATAATGGCTCTCCAAAAGAGCCATCCTAGAGGAGAACAGAACGCAGTAGTTCAAAAAAGTAGGCTCCAAGTAAGGATGGCATTTGTGGATGATAGTGAGAGCCTTAATCTCAACTGTTGACTGGATAGGAAGACGGTAGGCAAATTATCGGTCTGTCGTCCCCTTGTAGGTTCATGTCGTTTAGGGTGATGTCTTTGGTTGTAGGTGTTTGCATGTGTTTTGTGATTGTGCATCTCTTTAGTTCTGTTTGTGTGCAATCCGTGTGTCTGTGTGCATGGGATTTTATATACATGCAGACTCGCTCGTTTGGGTGTCTGTAGATCAGTTGGTTTTGTGTGCAGATGTGTCTGCATGCCTGTTTATAATTGTACATATGGGCAATTCTCTCCATTTATGTGTGACCCAGGGCTTTAAGTTGGGCGGGTCCTGTCAATGGTCAACATCGGCAGTAACTACAAAAACAAGCATTGGCATAGCCAATAGGTCTCGCCTTTGGGACCTTATAAATGTTTAGTTATCCAGCACAATATCCTTGGTGCAACAACATCAAGTGTTGCATGGCTAAACACTTATAAGGTCCCAAAGGCGAGACCTATTGGCTATGCCAATGCTTGTTCTATTATTCAGACAGGCATACGGTTGGGATGTGAGTCTCCCATGCCCCTTTGCTCTCGGCACCATGTAACCTTTTTGGTGTATGTGCGCGTTATAAATTTGCTGTAACATAACATTAGCATTGTGTTCACTGCCCCACCACTGGCAATACATTATTACCACGTGTGATTCAAGCGATATAAACCAAGTCTATACAACATAGAGAGGATTCACTAGCCCCTCCTGTGAATAGATGCAGTAGAGAATGTTATCCCAGAAAGGTTGACTCCAATACTAAAGTGCAAATCAAAGCCTAAATCCTTGGTCTCTAATGTGTATCCAGAATAGGTCCTTGGCAACCGTTCATGAAATTACAGTGAATTCCAATCTCCTGGTAACAAGTTTCTGGGTGCAACAACTGAATGTCAAAATACTACCTAGCAAGGAACGCTCTGAACCATGAGGAACTTATACTTAATAGATCAAGATGGCTGGCACTCTGGGAAATTTAGTTTGTTTTGATTTCACTTGCACATTTTCAGTAGTGCAGGCACCGCAGCTGTAAAGCCTCCCACCAAACATCACTTACACTCTGGGTGTACTGCTCACCTCCTTTGCAGCAGAACAATTGCACCACTGAAATTTGGAGTGTGATCTCTGCTGTTTTGATGTTTGAAAATCTCAATACACAGATTTGAAAAAATAACAACTCGTCCCCATAGGCACCACTGTTATTTTTACTATGATGCGCAGTGAGCCATGGCGTATAGCAAGGAAATAATCTTTTTACACAGTGACAAAATGTGAAACATTGAGCTGCACCAGAGCTTTAAGTGTGCCGGGTCTTGCCGATGCCCAGCACCGACAGTTCTAAAAAGCAGCTGCTGAGACGGGTCCCTATCTGGCTCTCCATTTTTGCCCTCACCCTCAGGGTGAAAAATAAATCTTGATGTGCAGCAGTATCACCACTTCACTGATTTTGATTTAACTTCACAGAGACTCTTTTTAGTTATTTCAGTCTCATCATTTCAGAACTGAAGCATTTTCAATATTATATACCACAAAGCCATGGTTGTTACTTTTTTCCTGTGCATTACATCCATTGACAAAGCCAATAGTCCTGGCTTGTTGTAGGTATGATGTTACTTGCTGCATTATATATCTGGATACAATGACAGAAAAAACTAAATATCAGTCGGGCGGCACACTACGCAGCTAAGCACAGATTTTTAGCTTTCATGTTTTAAGCCACGCCCTTGATTACATCGGCCACGCCCCTTTGAGAGTTTTTCATCCCACTCAAAGCTCTGGGCTGCACAATTTGTGCAATTTAATCCCCCACTTAACATCATAGCAGTGAATTTCTTATTGGTGTGCTGAAGGGCCCCTACACCAAAAGGAATGAATTGTACGTCCGTGCCTATCGTCGGTCACATAACCCACCAAGACAGTCCGCATTCTGCCCGATGTCACGTGCAACACTTTAACTGATAGAATCTTTTAATTTACTTAAAACAATGGCTTTGCATCGTGTCCTCAAACGTCACTCGAAAACATTTATCTACCAAAGTATTGTAAGGCAATCCTGCCATTGTACAGACAAAAGTGTATAATTGTGTTCAAGGATCTGTTTGAATAATAGAATTAAAAAAAATCACAAAAACACGGTGTCTCAATCCGAGCTTTCTTTCCCCTCTTCACGTTTCAACACACACGACAGAAAAACACATGCTCTGTCTCAGCAAATCCTTCAAGCAGAAAGTGCTCTTTCCTCGGTTTTCGTTTCGCAGCGCTTGTTGTTACGACGATAACATATGGTGAGCAGCTTTGTTCCCTGGATGAATTGTTGACAACAGACGGACAATTAATTGTTCTCTGAGAAAGTGCGTTTTCATCCAGTTTGTTAGTCTGCGTCTCAACTGATAGATATATTATCCAATTAACACGGACCCGAAAGGAACACTTCAGCCTCTGAGGCGATAAAACCTCAGGAACCAGAGCAGCTCAGGAGCGCGATCAAAGCGTGTGCAAAATGGGCTTTTAGAACAAAAGAAACTGAATACAAAAAAAAAAATCAAGCTGATATTTCAAAGAAACGCTTTGAGGAAACTTTGACACACTCCTGATCTGAACCTCTGTAACAAGCGAGATTTAACCTCACATCCAACCTGACAGAACATCAAAAGAAAACTGGTACTAATGCGATTCCATGCAATGCTCCATTTTACCCTCAATGAAAGAATAACAAGCATTGGCCGCGCGGCCGTGGAAACTGACACGGCCGCGCGGCCGTGAAAGTAATCGCGAGGAAGAGGGTTTTCGAAGTGCAAACAGTGGCTTTTGCTGGCGACCAGCATGCGTTCACGCGAGCGTCCAGATGGCGAGGGAAGCCATATGGCGCCTGATCGAGCGTGAACGCAGGCTAGTCGCCAGCAAAAGCCACTGTTTGCACTTCCAAAACCCGCTTACTAAAAGTCTCGCCAGGGCAACGCATGCGCGCTGGCTCAGGCGAGACCTAAAAATAAGACACTGAAACGGGACCCTACCTGGTACTATATTCATATATCTAATTTTATAAGCAAAAAATAGCTGTTTCTAGGTGAGTTCAGAGTGTGGTTGGGTGTTCATGATGGGGAAAAACTGAGAGCCCTGGAGTTGAAGCTGAAAGCAGTATGCGATTCTCACAGTGCCTGTCGCTTGGTCATTAAAGTTTTACAGACTATATGCTCTGCCAATTTTCTGCAGAGCGCCCATAGCGATAGTTACACATGACCCATTTATAGTGGTTTTTTTAATGGAAAAGTGTATAAAAGTAGGTACAAAGATGTTGAAATATTGACAGCGACAAAGGAAAAGAAAATACAGTGTATATGTGTGTGATTGCAAAGGGATGGGGAAGTGGAAGAGACGAAAACAAGTACATTCTAGGAAACAGTGAAAAGACAGTGATAGAGAACGAGGAGTGAGAAAGAGTGAAATGTGTTGATGGTGGGATCATCCCACCTAAAGCAGTGGCTTGAGTTGTCAGAGAATGTGGTGTACCCTTCACAGATCACACACTGGAATTTCTCGGATCCTAAAAGGAACCTACATGCTGACATTAATGAACGGCGCACCGAGTCCCGGAAGAAATAACCAACTGTAAGGTTTAAAGGGCGCAATGAGCAAACCGCTTCCTTATCTCCCGCGCTGCATGCTCCGTTGGATAGCATTTCTCCCGGTTGCCCCGGCAACGGCGTGGCTTCAACGCATCAGGGAGCTAGTGTATTACTCAGCAGCTGACCCAAGCGAGGAAATACAGCAACAGACGCTGGGAGACGGCGGTCAGGTACAGGCTGCGAGGAGACTGTAGCGTAAAACTAACACGCCTCCCTTGCAAGACCAGGTAGTTACCGACAAGCGGCTGTCTGTTCTAAGTGTTTTTTTTTTAATCGGAGGCCGTCCCTGCACAGACTGGATTGCATCCTTCCATTCCTTTTTAGCCAGACAGGAAGAGGGGCTTACGTCACCACTCTTCCTCTTCGCAGCCCCTCTCTGAAGAATTCTGGGAATCCCGCCTCCTGTGAAGACTACAGAGCTACCGCTGCTTTTCTAGGTAAAGCGACATTTATGTTTAAAAAGAATGTAAAGTAGATGCCTGAATGAAACTTGTAAGCACCCACGCCCCACCCCCCCTAAAGTCTTATAAACATACGCGGCGGCTACTTCTCGTTGAAATCAAACCTTGCTCGAGCGAACGTTGATGCTACAAGCGTTGCGGAAAAAAATGTTTTTTTGGGTATTTGTTTACACTGTGATGCTCACCATGCGCATTGTGCTAAAAATGAGGCAGGCTTGGACTATGGTTTGCAGTTGTAGGTCTGAAGCAACTGACCGTTCAGACTGTGATGACAATCACATGGCGGATTCATCACACTGTACTAACTGTAGCGTAAACACTGCACGCGGAGCCTCCCTCGCGTTACATAGAGCTTTAAGTGGGATAAAAAAATGAGGGGGGTGAAGCATAGTCTCTCAGAAGGGCGTATATATATATATATATATATATATATATATATATATATATATATATATATATATTTTGAGACATTTGCCTTGGATCTGGTTATTGGCACCGTGACTCTGCACCGGACATTTATTTTCACACTTTTGCAAATACATTAAGACCATCCAGAGGCATTATGGGATTGGTAGTCCCAAGTGGTTCCAAACATATGTTTGGGGATTGGTAATCAAGTCGAGAATTCACACTTTCTGTGCGCAATTTGACCCTGGGGTATGGCTACTATGATATTGTCCCCGTGCCTCTTGGTATTTGGTTCTGTGTGGGATCGTGATATCCACATCAGGGCGAAAACCTGCTCTGATCTTGCAGTGTAGGTCAGAGGTCAAAATGGTAGCAGCTCGGGCTATCTTTCCGGGACAGAATCTACATTTTACTCGGCGAATCCTGTGACATCGAGCAGCAGTTTCTTTTTAACATAATTCATTTCATTTACTTTTTAAGGCACTATAATATGAGATGTTTGGCGGCATAAATCTATATGCATGTATACATTCCCACGATGGCGGGCAATTTATATACTGTTTGAGTGCTATATCATTTGCTCGTGGAATGTTTAATAAGGGCAGATCGTGTCAATAAGTATATGCAGTGTGCATTTTATTTATTATTATAACATGGTTTACCTGATACATTGCTGACTTTCAGCTCTAGTGAGCACTTTTGATGCAGCATAAGGCTCAAATGAAAGTTACACACTTGTTAGTATGTTTTCTATGTCCACCGAGTGACCATGTGGGAAGGGCTATATATTATGTCAGCATAATGGCGCCAACCAGATTGACAAAGGCTTCTAGTAAGCCGAAACGCGTTTCTTTTACCTCTGGGATTGCAGGGGACCAGATTTAATAAATAGATGCCGTATCTTGACTGCCTGGAGTCCGTGCCTTCTTCCATGGATACCTCTGTGGGAGCTGGATGTTGGTTATATATATATATATATATATATATATATATATATATATATATATATATATATATAAATAATCTACTGGCGGTCGCCAGTAGATAGTTATAGTTAGGACCTATTTTCCATAGGAAATCCGCAACATTCTATTTGAAATAACTCTTGCGTCGGTTGAGGAATCTTCGCGAAATTTTCAAACTTTATGGCCCGCTCTGGTCCGCTCCTACCCTGAAAGTTTCGGGGTGATTCGTCAAGCGGGGGCCCAGAAAAAAGGGGGGTCCCAAAACGTGTTTTCCCCATTCATTTTCCCATAGGAAACTTTAGCCACGGCTACAGCCCGAACTGCTGAACGGAATTACACCAAATTTGGCAAAGAGGTAGTTCTTGGTTCAGAAAGAACCCTTTTTGTTAAATGGTGTAAATCCGTTCAGTAGTTGCAGAGAAATTAAAAAATAAGAGTCAAAAATCAATTTCCCATAGGAAACTTTATGCAAGGCTACAGCCCGAACTGCTGAACGGAATTACACCAAATTTGGCAAAGAGGTAGTTCTTGGTTCAGAAAGAACCCTTTTTGTTAAATGGTGTAAATCCGTTCAGTAGATGCTGAGAAAATCAAAAGTAAAAACACATATATATCTGGGCGGAGCCTAACCACACATGTCATCGTGAGATCTGATTGGCTGTCAGCACTTCATCCTGGAATTGCTGGCAGCCATCTTGGGACCAATATAAATGATAGTACCCCATTGAAATGCATTGTAGTGAATCGAAGATTTTGAGGGTTACCAAAAGGAGAACTATAAAGGGTGATAATAGACTTTAGTTACATTAGAATTCATTTGTTGATGGTACCATACTAATTTCAGGAATTGTGGTGTGTTCTAAGGTGATTTTACCCTGTGAAAAACCTTCTGCTGGGATATCATGAATCATGTTTGAGAGAAAACTATTTTCACATGCTTGTCCCATACAGTTTTGGAAGGTGCTCCAGAAGCTAAAATAAGAGCATATTTTCTGTAAATTCACATTATCTTTCTCAGTCATGTGAGAATGAAGTCTGACATTCTCAGTAAAACATGTACATCCAATAAGGGCAGAGACTGTCAGTTGATTCCTTTGTGTTCTACTGCAGCTTCCCAGAGTGTTCTAAAGAACAACTAGAGCGCTAACAGTCTTACTTATGACAAAAGTATGGCACACCTGAAGCCATCTTGATTGGAATAAACTGGTAACACTTAAAACATTTAATTTAAAAAGAAACAAAATGAGGGGTTCATTTTGCCATAGAAATTATGGTTAGTGCTGTAGAAAGAAAAATTAGGACATGTTTTAAGTGAGATCTCAAATCCTCTTCTATTTCATTAGAAAATTCTGACATGCAGACTGAAACAATCACTTTCAATACCAGCAGTAGACTTCCAGTTAACTCCTTGGTGAGCAGTAGCTTTACTACAGTGATCTAATGAACAACTTGAGTGCTAACATTCTGAATTTATGGCAAATGTGTGACACATCTGAATGCCTTCTTGATGGAATCAAAGTAAAAAACTGAAAGCATTTCCTACTGAGGAGACTGTAGTAAATGAGGAAATTAGGAAACTTCATAACAAAGAAGTCTCCCAAGATGGCCACCAGAGAAAAAAGAGCCCAAATGTAGCACAAATATCACCCAGAGGTAGCCCACGTATAGCCCAATGACAGAAGTGTTAAAAACACTTTTTATTTTTTGTTTTTTGCAGTTTTATATAGTGCAGACTGGTCAGGTATTGGAGTGCTTTACATGAGCATTGGTTACATCACACAAGGACAAATTCATGTTGGTTGACCCCTACACTACCCAAACACCACTGCACTACCCTAAAACACTACCCCAGCACGACCCCGTCACTACCCAAACACAACTGCACTACCCTAAACTCAAAAACACTACCCCCAACACGACCCCCTTCACTACCCAAACACCACTGCACTACCCTAAACCCTAAATCTACCCCCTACTCTACACAAATACCACTGCACTACCCTAAACCCTAAAACACTAGAACCCAGCACGACCCCCTACAGTACACAAACACCACTGCACTACCCTAAACCCTAAAACACTACCCCTACACTACACAAACACCATTGCACTACCCTAAACCCTAAAACACTACCCCCAGCATGACCCCCTACACTACACAAACACCACTGCACTACCCTAAACCCTAAAACACTACCCCAGCACGACCCCCTACACTACCCAAATGTAGGAAGGTGGAATCTGACTATATGGTTGCCCCCACTTTTTTCCTGGTGTTTTGCTGGTTTATGACTTAGTTGGACTGGGACCCTGCTATTCAGGGCCCCAGTCTATCTGCTCTCTCTAAACGACATGGAGTGCACTCTAGGTGCACTAGTGATTGGATACTGTGGTGCCTTATGAGTCCCTAGTATATGGTACCTTAGGTGCCAAGGGCATAGGTACTTCACAGGCCTACCAGGGGCTGCAGCATGTGTTATGCCACCCCTGGGAAGCAGTCTAAATCTGACACCGCAGGCCTGCTACTGCAGCCTGGGTGAGGTGGTGCTAGCACCCCTCACTGAGATATAGGTTTCCTATATCTCTCCTGCACACACATATAAACCTATCAGTCACCCCTAAGGCAGGCCCTATCAATCCTGAGGGCAGGGTGCTTGGCTTCTATGTGAGGGGGTGCCTCTGCCTGAGCAGGGCCCCTCTGCAGCTCTCAGAGTCTATTCTCTGGTGCTGTTTGTGGATGCGGTTAAACCATATACTATTTAAGTGCATTATATCCTCGCGGTAAATGCTAACTTTGGAATGGCTGCATCAAAACATGTCGTGTTTGGTGTCAAACATCTTGGAATACTACCCCCGCCAATCTTGGCGGCGGGGGTAGCATTCCACCCTTCTAGAGGGATAAGACATGTACCTGCTGTGGAAACGCGGTAGAATCCTAAAGAGCCCTGGCATCACAAAATGGATGCCACCAGTCACAGACACTGGGCTGCCCTCCTGCTGATGACCGAAACTCGCAGTGGAGGAAGCCCAACAATAGGCATCCTGTCACAGGGAGGTGTAACCACCTTCCAGACAGGGTTTAGTGTATTGGGGCTGGGTGGGTGCACTCTTAGAGTGCTTTGAAGTCCTGCACTGGGGGAGCAGAAGGCTCCTCTGTGCATATGCCAGTTCAAACCAGCTCAGGGGCTACCTGCCCCTGCTCTGGCGCGAAACTGGACAAAGGGAAGTGGGTGTAGCCACCCCTCCCTTGACCCTCCCATAGGTGGGGTCATAGAGCTAGTCCATCCCTCTTTTTAGTATAAGAGGGGGAAAGCAGATAACCCCTGGACGACGCTCTACAGAAGAATCCTGGCCCTTCGACGTTCCACTACCTTTGGAAGACAGAAGAATCTCCCTTGGAGTCAAGGAGTGACTCCCCTGCTTGGCAGGCACCAAAAACGACAACGACGGTCGCAAACTACGCCGCTCCCGCCGGAGTCCGAAGTCCCTGCAGCCCAAGAAGTGGATTTCCTGACCTCTCCCAGGCCATCGTGAGTCCCCAGCGAAGCTGAGGCAAGTGGACCCCACGAGTGACGAGGAACCGCGACCCCTGGGTACCGTGCACTATTGTCGAGTGCAACCCCTTCACAACGTTCTACGAACTTGTGCTTTGGACCACGTGTGGTCCCGACCTCCAGCAGGAATCCCTCCGAAGATCAGAGGCCTACACCGTCCCGAGTGACCGTGGGCCCCTGTTGAGTGATTCCGCCCGAGGTGTCTTCGCGATCCCTTGCCCGCTGGCTTGTGGGTCCCCAGAAGACTTCTTAAAGAAACCAAAGGGCTCCCCTGGTTGCTCCAGGCCTGCCCTGACTTACCCTCGCTGGGTGAGTCCCTCAGACCTTGCTGGTCTGCGCCATCGACTTTTCTTCATCTCCCCGAGACTTGCGGCTGCCAAGGCTTGTTGGCTCCTATCGAGTTGCCGACACCGCAGTCAGCTGCAGACGTCGAGGACACACCGAATCCAGCTCCTGGTCGTCGTCGACACCTCCTGGACCACGTGGCTGAAGAGTCAAGGCACCTGCAACCGACCTGAAGCGACCGACGACGGTGGGCATCCATCTTCCTTGCCCCGGGTCACTGCCAAGTGACTTTGAACACTGTCCCCTCTGCTTTCAGGTCATCCTTCTTCAGAATCCAGGCTTGGATTCCACCGGACACTTCTTCAGCTCCCGCAAGCAGCAAGTCTTCTTTGTTCGCCATTGAAAACGACGCCGCGACCCGACACCAAAGGACACCTGTGCACCCGGCTTCCCTGGGTGAGGTAACTCCAGCACTACGGTGCTCCTGTGGGTGTGGGCCCTAGAACTACTTACCCTGTAAGTGACTTGCTTGTAGGTTCTCCCGAAGTATCCTAAAACTCTTTATTTCCAACCGCGACTTGCTCCATTGAAGTTAACGGCGATCCGCGCCTGTGTATCCACACTGCACGCGTCCCCCGTGGGTCCTTTACTTACCTGCCTTGGGTGGTTTTGTGAGGCCCCAGCACTTCTGAAGGCCCTAGGCCTTGTCTCCCTGCAAGTCGTTGTCACTAAGTCTCTTACTTAGTATATGGTCTGAGTACGCCCCTAGGGCCCCAGCCATATTTTGTGCTTAACTTATTGTGAAACGTTGATTTGTGCATATGTTTGTCTTCTAATCTCATAAAGAGATTAGTAGAGAGTTATTTAGAAATAAATACATATATATTTGATATATATACCTGTGTGGTGTCTTTTCATTTGGTGATTCAAGAGATTATATGGTAAAACAAGCTGCTTTACATTCCTCCGAGACTTAGCCTGAAGGCTGCTCTCCACAGCTACCACTAGGATAGCTTTCTTTAAAGGTTGTCTTAAACCTATCTACCATAAGAGTCGATTTGCCCTGGTGCAAGGTGTCCACTTTAATTAGTGAACAGCATATACCAGGCCAACTTCTCACACCAAACACCACTGCACTACCCTAAACCCTAAAACACTATCCCCAGCACGACTCCCTACACTACACAAACACCACTGCACTACCCTAAACCCTAAAACACTACCCCCAGCACGACTCCCTACACTACCTAAACACCACTGCACTACACTAAACCCTAAATCTACCCCCAGCATGACCTCCCACACTACACAAACACCACTGCACTACCCTAAACCCTAAAACACTACCCCCAGCACGACCCCCTACATTACCCAAACACCACTGCACTACCCTAAACCCTAAAACACTAACCCCAGCATGACCCCCTACACTACCCAAACACCACTGCACTACTCTATACCCTAAAACACGACCCCGTACACTACACAAACACAACTGCACTACCCTAAACCCTAAAACACTACCCACAGCATGACCCCCTACACTACACAAACACCACTGCACTACCCTAAACCCTAAAACACTACCCCCTACACTACACAAACACCACTGCCCTACCCTAAACCCTAAAACACAACCCCCAGCATGACCCCCTACACTACACAAACACCACTGCACTACCCTAAACCCCCCTACACTACACAAACACCACTGCATTACTCTAAACCCTAAAACACTACCCCCAGCACGACTCCCTACACTACCCAAACACCACTGCACTACCCTAAACCCTAAATCTACACCCAGCACGACCCCCTACACTACCCAAACACCACTGCACTACCCTAAACCTAAAACACTACCACCAGCATGACCCCTACACTACTCAAACACCACTGCACTACCTAAACCCTAAAACACTAACCCAGCACGACCCCCTACACTACCCATACACCACTGCACTACCCTAAAGCCTAAAACACTACCCCCAGCACGACCCCTATACTACTGCACTACCCTAAACCCTAAAACACTACCCCCAGCACGACCCCCTACACTACCCAAACACCACTGCACTACCCTAAACCCTAAAACACTACCCCCAGCACGACCCCCTACACCACCCAAACACCACTGCACTACCCTAAACCCTAGAAAAGAAACCCCCACCCCATGTCCAATCCCTCTTACCTCTCACTCCTCGTGGTTCCTGCTTCACGTCGCCTCTGAGGGGCGGTGCACGTTGTTGTGAGGAAACGGAACAGCCTCTATTTCCTTACAACAACATGGATCGTCTACATGTTTTTTAGAACGCATGGTCATTTACCATACATACCTTTACAACAAAATTCGTTGTAAAGGCATGCGTGGTAAATGACCATGCGTTCTAAAAAAATGCGTAGTAATGCCTTCGTGATGTACAACGCATGCGTGGTAATGCATGCGTTGTAATGGTATCGCAAAGTAAAAAGTCGTTGTAACGGCTGTTTACCGATCGAAGCTGGCCCCTGTTCTTCAGTGAGACGTTTATTTGATTAATTAGGAGGAAGGAATGTGTTTTTTACCGAAAAGTGCATTCCCGGCTGTTGTATTGTGAAAGTGTCCGCGTGGCCTGGTTTCACTTCCGGTGAGAGAATGGAAGAGTCTGTTTGGATCTAAAGGAGTTCTGTTGTTGGACGGGGCCGGCGTGACATGTCATCAGAAAACATAGCTAATGGAAAGCGTCCTCCCTGAAGTGTGGAGCAGTGCCATGAGAGGTCAACGAGTGTGCGTCCCACCGCAGTATGACCGTACCGCGTGACCCATGTGCCACCTCCAGGGGTACGGGAGGCAGAAGCGGCATCGCAGGTCCTCTTGAAGACCGTTGTAGCACTAATTCTACATTTTGGTACTAGGGCATTTTAACTTCGTTGTTCCTGCCAGATACAAAGAGAAGATCCTGTGTTATTCAGTGCCCTCGTTACCTTTTTTGTGGGTTGTGGTGCTTGTCACTCGCTGCCCCGCCGGTGCACACGACTGGGCACCCCACCTCGTGTGCCATCTGCAGGGCCTCTGCCCTCGGATCACTGGTTTTGGTTTCTGGAGTGGCAACATAAACAGTTGCTCCCAAAGGACTAGCCTGAACACTTAGGTGAATATCCCCTGCACCAGCATTCCACGGAAATTCTTTCCTAGCTCTCCCACGTCAACGAGGACGTCATAATAGCACGGCTCCGCTCGCGACACCGTATGACGTAATCGGAGCCATAAGAGAACCTCGTCGGCGTGCTGGCGTCAGTTCCACCCATTTTTCCGTGCCACCGAGGCAAACAGGGGACCGAGACATTTTCACATGTATACATAGTATAATAAATATATATATATTCACTGAAAAAACCATAGGTTTCAGGCACGTTATAGTTAGAAATTAACATTTAAAAAACCTTAGAAATTCACTGAAAAAACCATAGGTTTCAGGGGCGTTATAGTTAGTTGGACATTTCACTCGTACAAAACCATAGAAATTCCCCGTTATAGTTAGTTCAGCTAACTATAACTCGTGCGCGCCAGCAATGCACTGCTGATGACGTCACATATTACATCACTCATGACATGGTCAGTGACATCACTCCTGACATCACTGATGACATCTCAAATGACATCACTGATGACATTATCCAGTGAATGTGTGTTTTTCTGAAAATTAAATATGTTTTATATATGTATATCTCAAGGTCGATGGAAGAATAAATGGGTATATAAGTGTCTAAATGGATGATTTTGTTTTGTAAAATTGATTGTATAACTGACTAAGTGTATCTTAGTGAATACATGGGTTAGTGAGTAATGTTTAAATATGAAAATATCTGTATCAGTCTCTCACTTTGTGTATAAGTGGCTGCATGGGTTGGTGAGTAGCTACATGAGTGTCTATATGGGTTATTAGTTGGTTTTTTGAGTATCAGTATGAGTGTCTGAGTGTCTGTATGGTTCGGTGGGGGTATTACTTAGTGCATAGATGCATGAATGAGTGACTCACTGTTTGTATGTGTTGAAGACAGCAGGTGTGCAGGACTGTATAGGTGGATGAGTATGTGTATGGGTGTGTTAGTGAGTGAATGACTGTCTCAATAGTGTCTTTATGAGTAACTACATATGTTTTAAACTAGTATATGTGAGTATTGGTGTATATAAGTGAGTATATGTGAGAGTGAGAGATTGGAAGAGTTCCTGTACAAATAAGTAGGTGTTTCTATAAGTGATTGTTTAAGAGAGTAAGTATGTGTAAGTTTCTGTAGAAGTAAGTGTGGTAGTGTGTGTATAACTGTATATGCAAGTAAATGGGTGTTTGATACTTTGTTTGCATGTGTGACTATGAGTGTGAGTAACTCTATGGATGAGTGGCGGTGTGTAACAGGATGTATAGGTGTATGAGTACATATGATGAGTGAGTACATGTATGAGTGACTGTATAGGGACTGTTGGTGAATGAGTGGATGTGTGTGTGTAGATCTTGGAATTACTGAATAGGTGTGTTGTAACTGGTATTGGTATGTCCATTGTTTTGAAAACGTTAGTTTGTATTTTTGAGTGTGTGTATCAAAGGTTATATTAGGGTGAGAGGAGATCTGCCACTCTATCACAAGGATGATGTCATCAGTGATGTCATCAGTGATGTCATTTGAGATGTCATCAGTGATGTCATGAGTGATGTCACTGACCATGTCATGAGTGATGTAATATGTGACGTCATCAGCAGTGCATTGCGGGCGCGCGAGTTATAGTTAGCTGAACTAACTATAACGGGGAATTTCTATGGTTTTGTACGAGTGAAATGTCCAACTAACTATAACGCCCCTGAAACCTATGGTTTTTTCAGTGAATTTCAAAGGTTTTTTAAATGCTAATTTCTAACTATAACGTGCCTGAAACCTATGGTTTTTTCAGTGAATATATATATATATATATATATATATATATAATCTACTGGCGGTCGCCAGTAGATAGTTATAGTTAAAACCTATTATCCATAGGAAATCCGCGACATTCTATTTGAAATAACGTTGGCGCCGGTTGACGAAAGTTTCCAACTTGTTGGGGCGCTCCGGTCCGCTCCTATCCTGAAAGTCTCGGGGTGATACGTCAAGCGGGGGCCGAGAAAAAAGGGGGGTCCCAAAACGCGTTTTCCCCATTCATTTTTCCATAGGAACCTTTAGTCGCAGCTACAGCCCGAACTGCTGAACGGAATTACACCAAATTTGGCAAAGAGGTAGCCCTTGGTTCAGTGTCGTGCCTTTTGCTTAAATGGTGTAAATCCGTTCAGTAGTTCCTGAGAAAATCAAAAGTAAAGTCACATATATATCTGGGCGGAGCCTAACCACACATGTCATCGTGAGATCTGATTGGCTGTCAGAACTTCATCCTGGAATTGCTGGCAGCCATCTTGGGACCAATATAAATGATAGTACCTCATTGAAATGCATTGTAGTGAATAGAAGATTTTGAGGGTCACCAAAAGGAGAACTATAAAGGGTGATAACAGGCTTTAGTTACATTAGAATTTATTTGTTGATGGTACCATACTAATTTTAGGAATTGTGGTGTATTCTAAGGTGATTTTACCATGTGAAAAACCTTCTGCTGGGATATCATGAATCATGTTTGAGAGAACACTATGTTCTCATGCTTGTCCCATGGAGGTTTGGAAGGTGCTCCAGAAGCTAAAATGAGAGCATATTTTCTGTAAATTCACATTATCTTTCTCACTCATGTGAGAATGAAGTCTGACATTCTCAGTAAAACATGTACATCCAACAAGGGCAGAGACTGTCAGTTGATTCCTTTGTGTTCTACTGCAGCTTCCCAGAGTGTTCTAAAGAACAACTAGAGTGCTAACAGCCTTACTTATGACAAAAGTATGGCACACCTGAAGCCATCTTGATTGGAATAAACCGGTAACACTTAAAACATTTAATTTAAAAAGGAACAAAATGATGGGGTTCATTTTGTCATAGAAATTATGGTTAGTGCTGTAGAAAGAAAAATTAGGACATATTTCAAGTGTGATCTCAAATATCTTCCTGTTATATTTCAACAGGAGCAGCCTGCCAGTTGATGCCTTTGTGTTCTACTGCAGCTTCCCAGAGTGTTCTAAAGAACAACTAGAGCACTAACAGCCTTACTTATGACAAAAGTATGGCACACCTGAAGCCATCTTGATTGGAATAAACCGGTAACACTAAAAAACATTTAATTTAAAAAGGAACAAAATGATGGGGTTCATTTTGTCATAGAAATTATGGTTAGTGCTGTAGAAAGAAAAATTAGGACATATTTCAAGTGTGATCTCAAATATCTTCCTGTTATATTTCAACAGGAGCAGCCTGCCAGTTGATGCCTTTGTGTTCTACTGCAGCTTCCCAGAGTGTTCTAAAGAACAACTAGAGCACTAACAGCCTTACTTATGACAAAAGTATGGCACACCTGAAGCCATCTTGATTGGAATAAACTGGTAACACTTAAAACATTTAATTTAAAAAGGAACAAAATGAGGGATTCTTTTTGAAATAGAAATTATGGTTAGTGCTGCAGAAAGAAAAATTAGGGCATGTTTTAAGTGAGATCTCAAATCCTCTTCTATTTCATTAGAAAATTCTGACATGCAGACTGAAACAATCACTTTCAATACCAGCAGCAGACTACCAGTTAACTCCCTGGTGAGCAGTAGCTTTACTCCAGTGATCTAATGAGCAACTAGAGTGCTAACATTCTGAATTTATGGCAGATGTGAGACACATCTGAATGCCTTCTTGATGGAATCAAAGTAAAAAACTGAAAGCATTTCCTACTGAGGAGACTGCAGTAAATGAAGAAATTAGGAAACTTCATAACAAAGAAGTCTTCCAAGATGGCCACCAGTGAAAAAGAGCCCAAATGTAGCACAAATATTACCCAGATGTAGCCCACATATAGCCCAATGACAAAAGTGTGCAAAACACTTTTTATTTTTAGTTTTTTGCAGTTTTATGTAGTGCAGACTGGTCAGGTATTGGAGCATTGCATCTTAAAACATGACCCCCTACACTACAAAAACACCACTGCACTACCTTAAACCCTAAAATACTACCCCCAGCACGACCCCCTACACTACACAAGCACCACTGCACTATCATAAACCCTAAAACACTACCCCCAGCACGACCCCCTACACTACCCAAACACCACTGCACTAACCTAAATCCTAAAACACTACCACCAGCACGACCCCCTACACTACCCAAACACCACTGCACTACCCTAAAACATGACCCCCTACACTACACAAACACCACTGCACTACCCTAAACCCTAAAACACTACCCCCAGCACGACCCCCTACACTACACAAACACCACTGCACTACCCTAAACCCTAAAACACTACCCCCAGCACGACCCCTACACTACCCAAACACCACTGCACTAACCTAAATCCTAAAACACTACCCCCAGCACGACCCCCTACACTACCCAAACACCACTGCACTACCCTAAAACATGACCCCTACACTACACAAACACCACTGCACTACCCTAAACCCTAAAACACTACCCCCAGCACGACCCCTACACTACACAAGCACCACTGCACTACCCTAAACCCTAAAAACACTACCCCCAGCACGACCCCCTACTGGCCGAACACCACTGCACTGCCCTAAACCCTGAAACACCAGCCCCTGCATGACCCCCTACACTGCCCCAACACCACTGCACTGCCATAAACCCTGAAACACCACCCCTAGCACGACCCCCTACACTGCCCGAACACCACTGCACTGCCCTAAACCCTGAAACACCACCCCTTCACGACCCCCTACAGTGCCCGAACACCACTGCACTGCCCTAAACCCTGAAACACAACCCCTAGCATGACCCCCTACACTGCCCGAACACCACTGCACTGCCCTAAACCCTGAAACACTACCCCCAGCAAGACCCCCTACACTGCCCGAACACCACTGCACTGCCCTAAACCCTGAAACATCACCCCCAGCAAGACCCCCTACACTGCCCGAACACCACTGCCCTAAACCCTGAAACACCACCCCCAGCACGACCCCCTACACTGCCCGAACACCACTGCACTGCCCTAAACCCTGAAACACTACCCCCAGCATGACCCACTACACTGCCCGAACACCACTGCTCTGCCCAAAACCCTGAAACACCAGCCCCAGCACGACCACCTACACTGCCCGAACACCACTGCACTGCCCTAATACCTTGAAACACCAGCCCCTGCACGACCCCCTACACTGCCCGAACACCACTGCAATACCCTAAACCCTGAAACATCACCCCTAGCACGACCCCCTACACTGCCCGAGCACCACTGCACTGCCCTAAACCCTGAAACACCAGCCCCAGCACGACCCCTACACTGCCCGAACACCACTGCACTGCCCTAAACCCTGAAACACCAGCCCCAGCACGACCGCCTACACTGCCCGAACACCACTGCACTGCCCTAAACCCTGAAACACCAGCCCCAGCACGACCCCCTACACTGCCCGAACACCACTGCACTGCCCTAAACCGTGAAACACCAGCCTCAGCACGACCCCCTACACTGCCTGAACACCACTGCACTGCCCTGAACCCTGAAACACCAGCCCCAGCACAACACCCTACACTGCCCGAACACCACTGCACTGCCCTAAACCCTGAAACACCACCCCGTGCATGACCCCCTACACTGCCCGAACACCACTGCACTGCCCTAAACCCTCAAACACCACCCCCAGCGCGACCCCTACACTGCCCGAACACCACTGCACTGCCCTAAACCCTGAAACACCACCCCCTGCAGAACCCCCTACACTGCTCGAACACTACTGCACTGCCCTAAACCCAGAAACACCATCCCCAGCACGACCCCCTATACTGAACGAACACCACTGCACTGCCCTAAACCCTGAAAGACTACCCCCAGCAAGACCTCCTACACTGCCCGAACACCACTGCACTGCCCTAAACCCTGAAACATCACCCCCAGCAAGACTCCCTACACTGCCCGAACACCACTGCCCTAAACCCTGAAACACCACCCCCAGCAAGACCCCCTACACTGCCCGAACACCACTGCACTGCCCTAAACCCTGAAACACCACCCCCAGCAAGACCCCCTACACTGCCCGAACACCACTGCACTGCCCTAAACCCTGAAACACCACCCCCAGCACGACCCCCTACACTGCCCGAACACCACTGCTCTGCCCAAAACCCTGAAACACCAGCCCCAGCACGACCCCCTACACTGCCCAAACACCACTGCACTGCCCTAAACCCTGAAACACCACCCCCAGCACGACCCCTACACTGCCCTAACACCACTGCACTGCCCTAAACCCTGAAACATAACCCCCAGCACAACCCCTACACTGCCCGAACACCACTGCACTGCCCTAAACCCTGAAACACCACCCCCTGCAGAACCCCTACACTGCTCGAACACTACTGCACTGCCCTAAACCCAGAAACACCATCCCCAGCACGACCCCCTATACTGAACGAACACCACTGCACTGCCCTAAACCCTGAAAGACTACCCCCAGCAAGACCTCCTACACTGCCCGAACACCACTGCACTGCCCTAAACCCTGAAACATCACCCCCAGCAAGACTCCCTACACTGCCCGAACACCACTGCCCTAAACCCTGAAACACCACCCCCAGCAAGACCCCTACACTGCCCGAACACCACTGCACTGCCCTAAACCCTGAAACACCACCCCCAGCAAGACCCCCTACACTGCCCGAACACCACTGCACTGCCCTAAACCCTGAAACACCACCCCCAGCACGACCCCCTACACTGCCCGAACACCACTGCTCTGCCCAAAACCCTGAAACACCAGCCCCAGCACGACCCCCTACACTGCCCAAACACCACTGCACTGCCCTAAACCCTGAAACACCACCCCCAGCACGACCCCCTACACTGCCCTAATACCACTGCACTGCCCTAAACCCTGAAACATAACCCCCAGCACAACCCCCTACACTGCCTGAGCACCATTGCTCTGCCCTAAACCCTGAAACACTAGCCCCAGCCCGACTCCCTACACTGCCCGAAACCCTGAAACACCACCCCCAGCACGACCCCCTACACTGCCCGAACACCACTGCACTGCCCTAAACCCTGAAACACCAGCCCCAGCAAGACCCCTACACTGCCCGAACACCACTGCATTGCCCTAGACTCTGAAACACCAGCCCCAGCAAGACCCCTACACTGCCCGAACACCACTGCACTGCCCTAAACCCTGAAACACCAGCCCCAGCATGACCCCTACACTGCCCGAACACCACTGCATTGCCCTAAACCCTGAAACACCAGCCCCAGCACAACCCCCTACACTGCCCGAACACCACTGCACTGCCCTAAACTCTGAAACACCAGCACCAGCACCACCCCCTACAATGCCCGAACACTGTACTGCCTAAACCCTGAAACACCACCCCCTGCACCGCCCCTTACACTGCCCGAACACCACTGCACTGCCCTAAACCCTGAAACACCACCCCCTGCACGTCCCCCTACACTGCCCGAACAACACTGCACTGCCCTAAACCCTGAAACGCCACCCCTGCACCACCCCCTACACTGCCCGAACACCACTGCACTGCCCTAAACCCTGAAACACCACCCCTGCACTGCCCCCAACACTGCCCGAACACCACTGCACTGCCCTAAACCCTGAAACACCACCCCCAGCATGACCCCCTTTACTGCTCGAACACCACTGCACTGCCCCAAACCCTGAAACACCACCCCTGCACGACCCCTACACTGCCCGAACACCACTGCACTGCCCTAAACCCTGAAACACCACCCCCTGCACGACCCCCTACACTGCCCGAACACCACTGCACTGCCCTAAACCCTGAAACACCACCCCCAGCACGACCCCTACACTGCCCGAACACCACTGCACTGCCCTAAACCCTAAAACACCACCCCCAGCATGACCCCCTACACTGCCCGAACACCACTGCACTGCCCTAAACCCTAGAACACTACCCCCAGCACGACCCCCTACACTGCCCAAACACCACTGCACTGCCCTAAACCCTAAACATTATTAGGTGTAAGTATGAGTGACTGTACAGGTGAGTGAGTGGATGTGTGTGTAGACCTAAGAATCAGTGAGTGGGTATGTAGTTTTTGGTGTTGGAGTGTCTATGGTTTTGAGAATGGCAGTCTGTAATTTAGAGTGGGTGTATCAAAAGTTATATTAGGGTGTGAGAAGATGCATGAAATTATCACATGGATGATGTCATCAGTGATGTCATCAGTGATGTCACTGACCATGTCATGAGTGATGTAATATGTGACGTCATCAGCAGTGCATTGCGGAGGCGCGAGTTATAGTTAGCTGAACTAACTATAACAGGGGAATTTCTATGGTTTTGTACGAGTGAAATGTCCAACTAACTATAACTGTCCCTAAAACCTATGGTTTTTCCAGTGAATATATATATATATATATATATATATATATATTATCTACTGGCGGTCGCCAGTAGATAGTTATAGTTAGAACCTATTTTCCATAGGAAATCCGCGACATTTTATTTGAAATAACTCTCTTGCCGGTTGACGTATCTTCGCAAAATTTTCAAACTTTGTGGGGCGCTCCGGTCCGCTCCTACCCTGAAAGTCTCGGGGTAATTCGTCAAGCGGGGGCCGAGAAAAAGGGGGTCCCAAAACGCGTTTTCCCCATTCATTTTTCCATAGGAAACTTTAGACACGGCTACAGCCCGAACTGCTGAACGGAATTACACCAAATTTGGCAAAGAGGTAGTTCTTGGTTCAGAAAGAACCCTTTTGTTAAATGGTGTAAATCCGTTCAGTAGTTGCTGAGAAAATCAAAAGTAAAAGTACATATAGATCTATGGCCGCGTCGGATTCGCGCACCCTCCCGATCACGAGCTGCATGCTAATTGGCTGTCAACACTCCAAATCAGGAAGTGTTGGCAGCCATTTATCCCTCGGTAGAACCGAGGGACAGAAACAAGTGCGCAAAACGCACAAAGGGGGCAGGGTAGAAACACCCTGACCCCTAGGTCTGCTCAGGGGGTCCCACAAGGACCCCCTGGGCAAAAAAAATTTTTAATTTTTTTTAAATCGGCAGGATGCGCTCAGGGAGCGCGGATCCTGCCGAAAAAAAAAAACGAGCGCGGTCTCCGCGCTTCGATGTTAATTGGCCCCCGGGTGGCCCAAGTCCCGGGGGCATGGTGGGGGGTTTTAATTTATGTAGGGGGCCTCTAAGGCCCCCAAGCCCGGGGACCGCCACCCCCGGGGCTTTATTTAAAAATGATGGCGGGAGGGCTCTGAGCCCTCCCGCAGCCCCGGAGACCGCCACCTCCCCGGGGCACTAAACATTTAAATATGGGGGTCCGTTACGGACCCCAAGCCCGAGGACCACCACCTCCCCGGGGCTGTGCACTGAATGGGAGGGGCCGCGCGGCCCCCTCCTGGAGCACTTGATGGCCCTGGGGACCACCACCCCCAGGGCCGGCTCCTGCAGTGTCCCGGGGTGCCTACCCCCGGGACACTGCTGTTTGCTATGACAGGACGGGAGCCTCGCGGCTCCGTCCTGTCATAGCAAACTTGGTTTGCATTTTGAAAGAGAGGCAGGAAACCTGCTCTCTCTTTCAAATGCAAACCATTAGCTTTCCACATGGGGAGCAGCATGTTGGCTGCTCCCCATGTGGAAAAGCAATGCCGGCTTCCGCAGGAGGCGGGAGCCGGCTGGGACTGTGGGGGATTGGGGACCCCCAGAGTCTCCAACTGAGGCCAGGCCGCGGGGATGGGGTCCCCGGGGCCATAAGTGGCCCGGGAGGGGGCCACGCAGCCCCCTCCCCAAAGTTCAAAACTTTTTTTAAAAAAATAAGGGAAAGGCCGGCCCCGGGGGATGGGGTCCCCGGGGCCTTAAATGGCCTGAGGAGGGGGCCACGCAGCCCCCTCCAAAGAAAAAAATAAAAAATCGAGGCCATGCTCCTGGGGATGGGGTCCCCAGGGCCAATACAGGCCCAGGGAAGGGGGCCACGCGGCCCCTTCCCGTTTTTTTTTTAAATTAAAAAAAAAAAAAATGCTCAGGCCCCGGGGGATGGGGTCCCCGGGGCCAAAAGTGTGCAGAGAAGGGGGCCACGCAGCCCCTCCCATTAAAAAAGGAAAAAAACGGAAAAAAAAAACGACCGGCATCGTGCCGGAGGCCCCGCCCCTCCCTGCAGTACTCTGCAAACGCGCCCCCTGGCGCGTTTGCAGAGGAGAGCAATTCCCCTTGAATACTGGGGGTCCCTGGGGGCCAACTAGCCTACCAGGAACCTCCAGTATGCGCCAGGGAGCTGCCTTGCAGAGACGTGTACATAGGCCACGCCCCTTTTTACACCTCTCTGCAACGCAGCTCTGTGGCGCTTTGGAGGTATATGGTGGGCTAGTTGGACTCCAGGGACCCTCAGGATTCAAGGGGACTTAATCCCCCAACTTAAAACGCGCCACAGGGCGCGTTTGCACAGTGGTGAAGGGAGGGGGCGGGGCTTCATGTGACATGTGTGCAAACAGGCCCCGTGGCGCGTTTTAAGATGGGGGATTAAATCCCTTTCAATCCTGAGGGTCCCTGGGGGCCAACTAGCCCAACAGGTACATCCAGAAAGCGCCACAGAGCTGTGTTGCAGAGAGGTGTAAAAGGGTGTGGCCTCTCTACACGTCTCTGCAACGCAGCCCCTGGCGCATACTGGAGGTTCATGGTGGGCTAGTTGGCCCCTAGGGAACCTCATGATTCAAGGGGACTTAATCCCCCAACATAAAACGCGCCACGGGGCGCGTTTGCACAGTTGTCACCTCAGGCCCCGCCCCCTCCCTTCACCATTGTGCAAATATTCCTCTAAAATCTGCCTTACTACGAATTCCGATTTACTCACCTGTTATCAGGAGAGACCTCAGTGCTGCATCTTTCAGCCCAGTACTGGTCCTGAAAAATAATTTTAACCGTACTTACCGGTAACTTGAATTTCCTTCATAGGCTAACATTGACTGGTTTCACTTGGAAATTCTTCTAAGTGTGGAGTTTTGGAACTTTAAAATATTCCTCTAAAATCAGCCGAAATACGAATTCCGATTTACTCACCTGTTATCAGGAGAGACCTCAGTGCTGTATCTTTCAGCCCAGTACTGGTCCTGAAAAGTAATTTTAACCGTACTTACCAGTAACTTGAATTTCCTTCATAGGCTAACATTGACTGGTTTCACTTGGAAATTCTTCTAAGTGTGGAGTTTTGGAACTTTAAAATATTCCTCTAAAATCAGCCGAAATACGAATTCCGATTTACTCACCTGTTATCAGGAGAGACCTCAGTGCTGCATCTTTCAGCCCAGTACTGATCCTCAAAAGTAATTTTAACCGTACTTACCAGTAACTTGAATTTCCTTCCACTTAGAAAAAGTTTCTAAGTGTTGATTTTTGAAACATACAAATATTCCTCTAAAATCAGCCGAAATCCGAATTCCAATTTACTCACCTGTTATCAGGAGAGAACCCAGTGCTGCATCTTTTAGCCCAGCACTGACCCTGAAAAGTAATTTTAACCGTACTTACCAGTAACTTATATTTTCTTCCGTAGGAATCCATTGTCTGGTTTTCAGCAGAAAAGTTTCAGTGTCGATTTTCACAAACTACAAATATTCCTTAAAAATCGCCTGTATGACTTAAACGCATTCTTTCAACTGTTTACAGGAGATGCACCAGTGCTGGATCCAGGATCCAACACTGAGTAAGAAAAAGTAACGATAACAGTTTTTACCTGCTAAGTGAATTTCCTTCCATAGGATAACATTGGTGATTCTATGAGAAAAAGTTTCTAAGTGTCAACTTTTAAAATACAATAATATTCCTTAAAAATCACGACTGTAACCAAAACGCTTTTACTCAACTGTTTACAGGAGATGTACCAGGACTGAATCTAGGATCCAGTCCTGTGGTTAAAAAAGTAATCCATAAAGTAACTAATTGCATTTAACTAGAAATTCACATTGAGCTGAATGTTGCATTGTGTTTGAAAATGTGTTGCCCATTGCAACAACTGTAACTACTGTACTTAAAAGTCTATTGCCTATGTGCAAAGTATTTAAACTAAAGTAATTCATTCTGAGAAAGTATTTTATGTAATGTATAATGTAATTACAATGTAATTTAAAAAATAAAATCTGTAAAAAAAAATTGTTTCTAAAAATGTAGTAAATCAGTATGAAAAAAATTAATATAACAATTAATACATTTAAAAATTGTCATTTACAAAACCTTTGAAATTCACTGAAAAAACCGTAGGTTTCAGACATGTTATAGTTAGGAATTAGCATTTAAAAAACCTTTGAAATTCACTGAAAAAACCATAGGTTTCAGATATGTTATAGTTAGAAATTAGCATTTAAAAAACCTTTGAAATTCACTGAAAAAACCATAGGTTTTAGGGACAGTTATAGTTAGTTGGACATTTTACTCGTACAAAACCCGTGAAATTCCCCGTTATAGTTAGTTCAGCTAACTATAACTCGCGCTCCCATAATGCATTGCTGATGACGTCACATATTACATCACTCATGACATGGTCAGTGACATCACTGATGACATCACTGATGACATCTCAAATGACATCACTGATGACATCATCCACGTGATAATCTGATGCAGCTCTTCACACCCTAATATAACCTTTGATACACCCAATCTAAATTACAGACTGCCATTCGCAAAACCATAGACACTCCAACACCAATAACTACATACCCACTCACTGATTCTTAGGTCTACACACACACATCCACTCACTCACCCGTACAGTCACTCATAATTATGGTCACTCAGTACAGGACTATCATATGCACTCTTACTCCTATATAGACACTCAAACACCGCCACTCATCCATAGAGGTACTCACACACCTAGTCAGTCATGCAAATAATTAAACACACTGCCATTTACTCACCTATACAGTTATACACACACCAGCTCACTTAATCATACAAATACTAGCACATTGTTACGCTCTTATATAATCACTGATACAAGCACACACTCATCCATACAGCCACTATCACAATCACTCACTCTCGCTTATAGCTATTTATATACTCCAACACACATATATACTGCCTTTCACATATGTAGTTACTCACACATGTACCACTGGGACATACATTCACTCACTAACACACTCTTACACACACTTACCCACCCATACAGCCTATCACAGATGCACTCTTGAAACCATCCACCCAGTGAATCACCCACTCACACATCTATGCACAGTCGCACACACCCCATCCACACAAACACTCAGGCACCCATACAGATACTCAGACAACAAATCAATAACTCTTATAGACACTCATGTAGCTATTCACAAACCCATGCAGCCACTTACACAGCAACAGACAGACGGATACAGACATTCACCCAGTTTAGTCACTAACCCATGCATTCAGTAAGATACGTTAAATCACTCACTTATAGAGTCAGTCACGCACCTACTAAATCATCCATACAGACACTTACACACCCACTCATTCTTCAATACGTCTTTTCCTATATATATTAAAAATATTTAAACTTTACAGAAACACACAGTCACTGGATGATGTCATCAGTGATGTCATTTGAGATGTCATCAGTGATGTCATCAGTGATGTCACTGACCATGTCATGAGTGATGTAATATGTGACGTCATCAGCAGTGCATTGCGGGGGCACGAGTTATAGTTAGCTGAACTAACTATAATGGGGGAATTTCACGGGTTTTGTACGAGTAAAATGTCCAACTAACTATAACTGTCCCTAAAACCTATGGTTTTTCAGTGAATATATATATATATATATATATATATATATATATATATATATATATATATTTTCCGATGGAATAAAATGATTGGAACCATACCTTCGATTTGCTGTGTCGTCTTTCTGGTGAAAACAGTGGCAACCGGAAGTGGTGAAGGATATATATATATATATATATCCACAGAAAGGATCTAGAATGAACAGAATCCAGGCGAGCCCACTCGGTCGGTCAAGGCAGTTTATTTAGGACAGACAAGGACGACGCGTTTCGACCACGTCCGTGGTCTTGGTCACATATATATATATCAGAACAACTCCCACTCCCAAAGGAAGAGAGCACGCACACGAGGGCTGTAGGTTTAGGGCTTCTTTAATGATTCAGCCTCCCTCGACCCAGAAACCAGGAGAGACGCGTTTCGGCTGCCCCAGCAGCCTTTGTCAATCAGTCGCCAGTAGGTAGTTATAGTTAGGACTTTTGTTTCTATTAAAAAAGCGTTTTTTCTTTTGCCAATATCTTTGGCGCCGGTTGATGAATCTTCGCGAACTTTTCAAAACTAATGGGGCTCTCCGGTCAGCTCCTGTCTTGAAAGTTTCGGGGTGATTCGTCAAGCGGGCGCTGAGAAAAAAGGGGGGTCCCAAAACGCGTTTTCTCCATGTTAATTTCCATAGGAAACGTTTGTCGCAGCTACAGCCCGAACTGCCGAACGGAATTACACCAAATTAGGCAGAGAGGTAGCTCTTTGTCCAGAGTGCACTCTTTGCTTTAAATGGTGTAAATCCGTTCAGTAGTTCCTGAGAAATTCAAAAATAAAAAAATCGATATTTGGTGACCGCGTTGGATCCGCGAACCCTCCCGATCACGTGCTTGATTCTGATTGGCTACCAACACTTCAAACCAAGAAGCGTTGGCAGCCATCTTGTGACTCGGTTGAACCTAGTCACAAGAAAAAAGGTAAAAAAAACAAGAAAAGGGGCCAGGGTAGAAACACCCTGACCCCTAGGTCTGCTCAGGGGTACAACAGGGACCCCGAGGGCCAAAAAAAGCATTACAACATTTTTTTTGGGTGGGATTCGCGTAAGGTCTGCGAATCCCTCCGAAAAAACCCCCCCGAAGCTCGGTCTCCTGCGCTTGGTTTTCTAGAAGCCCCCGGGTGGGCCAGGTAGCGGGGGCAATGGCGAATTATTATGCGGGGGCCCGCCACCTCCCCGGGCCTTTTTAGAAAACTGCGTGAGGGTCTCTTGCCCCCCCACGCTGCCCCGGGGACCGTCACCGCCCCGGGGCATTGGTTTAATATGGGCGGGGGGGCCTTGCGGGCCCCTCAAGCCCTGGGGACCGTCACCCCCCTGGGCATTGGTTTAATATGGGCGGGGGGCCTCACGGGCCCCTCCAAGCCCCAGGGACCACAACCTCCCCAGGGCTTCAAACTTGATAGGAGGAGGGGCCGTGCTGCCCCCCTCCTGGAGCCCTCTATGGCCCTGGGGACCGCCACCTCCCAGGGCCGGCTCCAGCAATGTCCCGGGGAGCCCACCCCCGGGACATTGCAGTTTGCAATGGCAGGGTGGGAGCACTGCTCCTGCACAGCCAATGCAAATTTCTGCTTCGCTTCATGGAAGCAAGAGCAGGAAAACTGCTCTTGCTTCCATGAAGCGAAGCAGATTTGCTTTTGGGCAAAGGGAGCTGCATGTTTGCAGCTCCCTTTGTCCAAAATCAATGCCGGCTCCCGCAGGAGGCGGGTAGCCGGCAGGGACTGCGGGGCATTGGGGCTCCCCCGTGGTCCCCAACGTGTGGCCAGGCCCCGGGGGTTGGAGTCCCCGGGGCCAAAAGTGGCCCAGGGAAGGCGGGCCGCGAGGCCCCCCTCCCGTAAATAAATATATAATTTTTTTTTAAAAAGAGGCAGAGCCCCGGGGGATGGGGTCCCCGGGGCCAAAAATGGCCTCGGGAGGAGGGCCACGCGGCCCCCTTCCCGTTTTTTTCTTTAAAAAAGGGCCCAGGCCCTGGGGTCCCCAGGGCCCCAAAAATATTAAGAGAAGGGGGGGCCACACAGGCCCCCTTCTAAAAAAAAAAAAAAAAGAAAAGAGAAGCCGGCATCTCGCCGGAGGCCCCGCCCCCTCCCTGCACCACTCTGCAAACGTGCCTCCTGGCGCGTTTTGGGTTGGGGGATTAAGTCCCCTTGAATCCTAAGGGTCCTTAGGGGCCAACTAGCCCACCAGGTACCTCCAGTAACCCCCACACAGTGGGATTGCTGAGAGGTGGTCAGAGGCCACGCCCCTTTTTGCACCACTCCGCATACGCGCCTCTTGGCGCACTGCTTTTGGGGTGATGAGGTCCTTTTGTGTCCTGAGGACCTCAGGACTAAAGTGGACTTCATCCCTCGAGCAGCAGTGCGCCAGGAGGCGCGTTTGCAGAGTGGTGTAAAAAGGGGGCGTGGCCTCGAACCACTCTCAGCAATCCAGCTGTGTGGGGCTTACTAGAGATAACAGGAGGGCTAGTTGGCACCCAGGGACCCTCCGGAGGCAAGGGGACTTCATCCCCCAACCAAGAGCGCGCCAGGAGGCGTGTTTGCAGAGTGGTGGAGAAAGGGGGCGTGGCCTGTGTCCACCTCTCAGCACTCCCACTATCTGGGGCTTACTGGAGGTATCAGGTAGGCTTTTTGGCCCCTAAGGACCCCCAGCAGCGAAGGGGACTTTAATCCTCATCCAAGAGCGCGCCAGGGAACGCGTTTGCAGAGTGGTGGGAAAAGGGGACGTGGCCTGCTATGATAACTTACCAATCCTGCTGTGTGGGACTTAATGGACGTAATAGGAGGGGTAGTTGGCCCCCAAGGTTGTCCCTGGGGGACAGCTACCCCTCCTGTTACCTCTAGTAAGTCCCACACAGTGGGATTACTAAGAGGTCTTCGGAGGCCACGCTCCCCTTTCTCCACCACTCTGCAAACGCGCCTCCTGGCAAAGTACTGGTTGGGGGATGAAGTCCACTTTACTCCTGAGGGACTTTGGGGGCCAAGAAGCCCTCCTGGTACCTTCTGTAAGTCCCACGCAGCGGAATTCCTGAGCGCTGGTCGGAGTCCCATCCCCCTGCAAATACGACTACTAGTTAAAGAAGCATTTGTAATGTAATAAGTCTCGCATTTGCGAGAGTTAGAGCTATCGGCGTTTTAAATGTAAAAGTTTTTTACTAATGTATTTTGGAGTGGAGTGGATGTATGTTGTGTGTAGTGAAATTATGTGGTATGTTGTGCAGTGAAATAATGTGGATAGAAAGTATGTGGTATTTAGTGTATAGGAATTATGTAGAGTGGAATTATGTGTTATGGAGAGTAATTATGTGGTATGGTAGTCTGTGTTGTGGAGTGGTAAGCTCAGGTTTAGTCTTCCTCGTTTCCATAGAAGCTAAACTATAAACTCAATGAGACAGAAAAAAAGAAGGAACCACTGGGGAGCACTTCTGGACCTAGTCAGAGGTATGAGCAGGGCCACTGGAATTATACACATCTCTTCTACTTTCTGCACCTCCCTTCTTTCTGCACCTCTCTTACCACTTTCTATACCGCTGTTGCTTCTTCCTGCACTTCTCTTGCCTCTTTCTGCTACCTCTTTGTGCACCTCTCTTGCCTCTTTGTGCTTCTTTGTGCACCTCTCTTGCCTCTTTGTGTACCTCTCTTGCCTCTTTGTGCACCTCTCTTGCCTCTTTGTGCACCTCTCTTGCCTTTGTGCACCTTTCTTGCCTCTTTGTGCACTTCTCTTGCCTCTTTGTGCACCTCTCTTGCCTCTTTGTGCACCTCTCTTGCCTCTTTGTGCACCTCTCTTGCCTCTTTGTGCACCTCTCTTGCCTCTTTGTGTACCTCTCTTGCTTCTTTCTGCACCTCTCTTGCTTCTTTCTGCACCCCTCTTTCTGCACCTCTGTTGCCTGTTTCTGCACCTCTTGCCTCTCTCTGCACCCCTCTTGCCTCTTTCTGCACCCCCTTTGCTTCTTTCTGCACTTATCTTGCCTCTTTCTGCCCCTTCTTGCTTCTTTCTGCACTCTTGCCTCTCTGCAGTTCTCTTGCCTCCTTCTGCTCATGTGTTGCTTCTCTCTGCACTTCTCTTGCCTTTTTATGCACCCCTCTTGTCTGTTTCTGCACCTCACCTGCCTCTTTTTGCAGCTCTCTTGCCTCTTTCTGCACTTCACTTGCCTCTTTTTGCAGCTCTCTTGCCGCTTTCTGCACCTCTCTTGTCTTTTCCTGCACCTCACTTGCCTCTTTCTGCACTTCTCTTGCTTTTTTTCTGCACCTCTCGTTTCTTTCTGCAACTCTCTTGTCTGATTCATCACTTCTCTTGCCTCTTTCTGCACTTCTATTGCCTCTTTCTTCACCCCTCTTGCCTCTTTCTGCACCATTCCCTCTTTCTGCACCTCTCTTGCCTCTTTCTACACCCCTCTTCCCTCTTTCTACACCCCTCTTGCCTCTTTCTGCACCTCTCTTGCCTCTTTCTGCACCTCTCTTGCCTCTTTCTGCACCTCTCTTGCCTCTTTCTACACCCCTCTTCCCGTACCTCTCTTGCCTGTTTCTACACCTCTCTTCCCTCTTTCTGCATCTCTCTTGCCTCTTTCTGCACCCCTGTTCCCTCTTTCTGCACCTCTCTTCCTTCTTTCTGCACCCCTGTTCCCTTTTCTGCACATCTCTTGCCTGTTTCTGCAACTCTCTTGCCTCTTTCTAAAGTTCTCTTGCCTCTTTCTAAAGTTCTCTTGCTTTTCTGCATCTCTCTTGCTTCTTTCTGCACTTCTCTTGCTTCTTTCTGCACTTCTCTTGCTTCTTTCTACATCTCTCCTGCTTCTTTCTGCATCTCTCCTGCTCCTTTCTGCACTTCTCTTGCTCCTTTCTGCACTTCTCTTGCTCCTTTCTGCACTTCGCTTGCTCATTTCTGCACTTCTCTTGCGTCTTTCTGCACCCCTCTTGCAGATTTCTGCACCTTTTTTGCTTTTTTCCTGCACTTCTCTTGCCTCTCTCTTCACCCCTCTTGCCTCTTTCTGCACCTCTGTTGGTTCTTTCTGCACTGCTCTTGCTTCTTTGTGCACCTCTCTTGCCTCTTTCTGCACCCCTCGTGCCTCTTTCTGCACCCCTCGTGCCTCTTTCTGCACCACTCATGCCTCTTTCTGCTCCTCTCGTGCCTCTTTCTGCTCCTCTCGTGCCTCTTTCTGCTCCCCTCTTGCCTCTTTCTGCTCCCCTCTTGCCTCTTTCTGCACCTCTTTTGCTTTTTTCTGCACTTCTCTTGCCTCTTTCTGCACCCCTCTTGCCTCTTTCTGCACCTCTGTTGGTTCTTTCTGCACTGCTCTTGCTTCTGTCTGCTACTCTCTTGCACATTTCTGCACCCCTCTTGCCTTTCTCTGCACCTCTGTTGGTTCTTTCTGTACCTCTCTTGCCTCTGTCTGCACCCGTTCCCTCTTTCTGCACCCCTGTTCCCTCTTTCTGCACCTCTTTTGCCTCTTTCTGCAACTCTCTTGCCTCTTTCTGCACTTTTCTCACCTCTTTCTGCATCTCTGTTGCTTCTTTCTGCACTTCCCTTGCCTCTTTCTGCACCCCTCTTGCCTCTTTCTGCACCCCTCTTGCCTCTCTTGCCTCTTTCTGCACCCCTCTTGCCTCTTTCTGCACCCCTCTTGCCTCTTTCTGCACCCCTCTTGCCTCTTTCTGCACCCCTCTTGCCTCTTTCTGCACTTCTCTTGCTTCTTCCTGCACCCCTCTTGCCTCTTTCTGCACTCCTCTTGCCTTTCTGCACCCTTCTTGCCTCTTTCTGCACTCTTCTTCCCTCTTTGTACACCTCTCTTGCCTCTTTCTGCACCCTTCTTCCCTCTTTCTGCACCCCTCTTGCGTCTTTCTGCACCCCTCTTGCCTCTTTCTGTACCCCTCTTGCCTCTTTCTGTACCCCTCTTGCCTCTTTCTGTACCCCTCTTGCCTCTTTCTGTACCCCTCTTGCCTCCTTCTGCACCTCTGTTGCCTCCTTCTGCACCTCTGTTGTTTCTTTCTGCACTGCTCTTGCATCTTTCTGCACCTCTCTTGCAAATTTCTGCACCCCTATTGCCTCTTTCTGCACCCCTCTTGCCTCTTTCTGCACCTCTGTTGGTTCTTTCTGCACCTCTTTTGCCTGTTTCTGCAACTCTCTTGCCTCTTTCTGCACTTTTCGCGCCTCTTTCTGCACCTCTGTTGCTTCCTTCTGCACTTCCCTTGCCTCTTTCTGCACCCCTCTTGCCTCTTTCTGCACCCCTCTTGCCTCTTTCTGCACCCCTCTTGCCCATTTCTGCACTTCTCTTGCTTCTTTCTGCACCCTTCTTCCCTCTTTCTGCACCTCAGTTCCCTTTTTCTGCACCTTTCTTGCCTGTTTCTGCAACTCTCTTGTCTCTTTCTGCAGTTCTCTTGCCTCGTTCTGCACCTCTGTTGCTTCTTTCTGCACCTCTCTTGCAAATTTCTGCACCCCTATTGCCTCTTTCTGCACTTCTCTTGTCTCCTGCTGCACCTCTGTTTCTTTTTTCTGCACTTCTCCTGCCTCTTTCTGCACCCCTCCTGCCTCTTTCTGCACCCCTCTTGCCTCTTTCTGCACCTCTGTTGGTTCTTTCTGCACCTCTCTTGCCTCTTTCTGTACCCCTCTTCCCTCTTTCTGCACTGCTCTTGCTTCTGGCTGCTACTCTCTTGTACATTTCTGCACCCCTCTTGCCTCTTTGTGTACACCTCTTGCCTCTTTGTGCACCTCTCTTGCCTCTTTCTGCTCCTCTTGCCTCTTTCTGTACCCCTTGTGCCTCTTTGTGCACCTCTCTTGCCTCTTTCTGCTCCTCTCTTGCCTCTTTCTGCTCCTCTCTTGCCTCTTTCTGCTCCTCTCTTGCCTCTTTCTGCTCCTCTCTTCTTGCCTCTTTCTGCACCCCTCTTACCTCTTTCTGCACCTCTTTTGCTTTTTTCTGCACTTCTCTTGCCTCTTTCTCCACCACTCTTGCCTCTTTCTGCACCTATGTTGGTTCTTTCTGCACTGCTCTTGCCTCTGTCTGCTACTCTCGTGCACATTTCTGCACCCCTCTTGCCTTTCTCTGCACCTCTGTTGGTTCTTTGTGTACCTCTCTTGCCTCTGTCTGCACCCCTGTTCCCTCTTTCTGCACCCCTGTTCCCTCTTTCTGCACCCCTGTTCCCTCTTTCTGCACCCCTGTTCCCTCTTTCTGCACCCCTGTTCCCTCTTTCTGCACCTCTTTTCCCTCTTTCTGCACCTCTTTTGCCTCTTTCTGCACTTTTCTCACCTCTTTCTGCACCTCTGTTGCTTCCTTCTGCACTTCCCTTGCCTCTTTCTGCACCCCTCTTGCCTCTTTCTGCACCCCTCTTGCCTCTTTCTGCACTTCTCTTGCTTCTTTTTACACCTCTCTTGCTTCTTTCTGCACCCCTCTTGACTCTTTCTGCACCCTTCTTCCCTCTTTGTACACCTCTCTTGCCTCTTTCTGCACCCTTCTTCCCTCTTTGTACAATTCTCTTGCCTCTATCTGCACCCCTCTTGCCTCTTTCTGTACCCCTCTTGCCTCCTTCAGCACCTCTGTTGTTTCTTTATGCACTGCTCTTGCTTCTTTCTGCACCTCTCCTGCAAATTTCTGCACCCCTATTGCCTCTTTCTGCACTGCTCTTGCTTCTTTCTGCACCTCTCTTGCCTCTGTTTGCACCTCTCTTGCCTCTTTCTCCACCTCTTTTGCTTCTTTCTGCACTTCTCTTGCCTCTACACCCCTGTTCCTTCTTTCTGTAACTCTTTTGCCTGTTTCTGTAACGCTCTTGCTTCTTTCTGAACTTCTCTCGCCTCTTTCTGTACTCAAATGGGAAGTGCAAGCGTCAAGTTTAAAGGTCTGCGTGCTCTCGTGACTGAGGTATATGTCTACTTGTACATGTATTCTTACATGTGTAATGCATCTGAAGATGGTAGCTTCAAAGGTGGGTAACTTCTATAGGTGGTCAAATCTTCTCAGTTCTGCTCTGTCATTCAGTTGCACAGTCAGACATGTCTTATGTTTATATGTGTTAAAGAGCCCCTGAAATATACTATTGAATACCCATGTGCCCTGTATTGTGAGCAGAAAGAAATGCATACACCTTTTTGTACACAACTTTATAGAGTATGCTGTTTGAAACACAGGTATTCAAGTATTTGTATGTTTATTTTCATTTAACATGTCACTAGGTATAAGCATAGACACGCATGCATACCTTCACAAACTTGGTCAGACTTACAACAGTGATCTGCTTAGGATTGCTGTTTTATATTTGGTAGGCCTAACATTCTGAGCAGTCGATTAATAGTGAATCTTCAAGAGAAAAGTGAGTTTTAAGACATCTTGGGAGAAGGATTAGTGATTAGGCTACTTTGTATGAGTCTGATGTAAGGTACAGTCAAAGTAGGTCTCTTTCTGCACCTCTGTTGGTTCTTTCTGCACATCTCTTGCTTCTTTCTGCACTTTTCTTCCTCTTTCTGGACTTCTGTTGCCTCTTTCTGCATTTATCTTGCTTCTTTCTGCACCTTTCTTCCTGCACCTCTCTTGCCTCTTTCTGCACGTCTCTTGCTTCTTTCTGCGCCTTTCTTCCTCTTTCTGCACATGTCCTACCTATGTAGGCATAGTTAGAAATTAGCATTTTAAAAGCCTTAGAAATTCACTGAAAAAACCACAGGTTTCAGGGACGTTATAGTTAGGCTAACATTTCACTCGTACAAAACCAGAGAAATTTGGCCGTTATAGTTAGCTGAGCTAACTATAACTCGCGCCCCCGAAATGCACTGCTGATGACGTCACATATTACATCACTCATGACATGGTCTGTGACATCTCTGATGACTTCTCAAATGACATCACTGAAAAGGTGAGAGACATTTGAGATGCCCCAGCTCCCACGTCTGTGTCAGGTGTCTGAAGCATCTTCGGCATGGTCAGTTATTGGGGGCGTTTCATGAATAACTTGTCAAACGTCACAGGCCCCTTTTGAGATCTCACCAAATCCTTTAGCCCCTGGGTATGGGGCGAAGAGCAAGAGCAGGCTTTCAGAAACACCAAGGAAGCCCTTCTGCCGACACAACACCGGTCTACTTTGATCCTAAGAATGACTCTCAGCTGGTGGCACCACAGGCCTGGGGCAGTGCTAGCACAGCGTCAAAAGTGCAGAGAAAGGACCCCGGTCTTGCATGTGAGCTGAACACTCAAGCAGATGGAGCAAAGATACTCCCAAATAGAGAGCCCATCGCGATTCATTGGCGGTGTTGGCACTTTAATATCGACCAATATGGGCATCCCTTCACCATTTTCACAGACCATAAACCTCTCATTGCATGTTCAGGGGGTCCTTAACCAAACCGCCTCCAAAGATCGAGAAATGGAGCTTCAGGAGCTCAACTTTACTGTTGAATACTGGCCAGGCACTGGCAACCCGCAGATTTTCTATCCTGCCATGTTCGTCCTGCTACTCCCTCTGAAGCCAAAGAAGAGCAGGACACTGAAGAATATCTCCGACTTGTGGTCAACAGATCCAAGCCCCTCCTCATGTCCCTCTTTGACATTGTGGTAGCCACAGAGAAGGATGACTGCCTGCCAAATTGCCATCCAGGCTGTGCTAACAGGAGACTGGCGATCCCTTCATTGCCCCTCAGCACATCGCACGAGAGAGGCCAGATCAACACTCCTCTCCTTGCACCATGTCCGACAAGAGCTATTTGTCACCGAAGAGGGCTGCCTGATGCGAGGGCCTTGAATAGTACTCCCCAGTAGCCTGAGGCAGCAAGCCATCTTCCTCGCTCACAGGGCCCTCCAAAGGATGGTCAAGTTGAATAACAGAGTAAAGTGTGGTTTCCAGGCCTCAATAAGCAAGTGGAAAAAGTCGTCAGGGATTGCCCTGCCTGCCAGGCGACCAGCCAGCCAGATCCCCGGCACCAGCCATCACTGAAGATGGGCCCACTGCTCCCTGGCAGGGAGTCAGCATGGATTTTGGCAGACTCCCTGATGGATCCTATATGGTGATACTCGTGGATGATTTCTCCTGATACCTGGAGGTAGAGATTGTGCCAACCACCGCGGCGTCAGAGGTCACCCCAAAAATTGACTAAATGATGGCCACCCATGGGCTGTTTGGAGAGATTCGCACAGATAACTGCCTGCCTTTTAGTGGTCATGAGTGGGCCGAGCACCTATGTTCCAGGAACACCAAACATCACTGCATCACTCCTCAGTGGTCCAAAGCCAATGGGGATGTGGAATGATTTGTACGAACCCTGACAAAGGTAATTCACATTGCCATGGCAGAAGCCAGGAACATAGAAAGTGCTATCTACAATTTCTTGCGAGACTATCTGCTTACGCCACCCTCCACCACTGGTATCGCCCCTAGCAAGCTGGGTTTTGCACGGAAATTGTTAGATACCATTCCACATCACCTTCTGTGGGCTGACCAACTGAATCCCCCTAACTCAAAACGGGCCATCAACAATGAATATGCCTCAGGGTGATGTCATGCCAACCCCTGCATTCTCCGTGTTGGAGACAGAGTCCTAGTCATGGATCGACATCCAGGTGGAAAGTTCCGCCTACCTTTTGAGGCCGCCCCTTGGATGGTAACAGGCATAAATGGCACCATGGTCACTGCCAGGAGCAGGACAGAAATTGGCACCTGGAACATTTCTCACTTCAGAAGAACTTCCTGTACCACTGACTGGGCTATGTCTGAGAAGGGCACCATAGACTACCAGTCACTGGGAAGTCCACACACAGAGAATGCCTTGAACACTCATGTCTCCTGTGCGTCACTGCTGGCTCAGCCAACCATAGCGCCACCATCCATAGTGCCACACTCAGTGGGACAACACCAATAAGAGTGTAGGCTCCTCGTATCCAGGGTAGCCAGCCAGGAGTCCACCCAAAGGAGTGGCAGATGGCGGAATCACCTGAGGTCCAACCCTGAACCCTCTCAATGCTATGCTGTCTTTGTATCTGACTGACAAGCTAAATGTGCGGCCGACATTCTGAGAAGTAGACATGAGCTGGTGCCAAGCTACTGTTATGTTTCCCTGAGTTCACTGACTATATGTGTTTTAAACTGTGTTTTGGTTGTAGCATGTATCCTTTAGTCCTATATTAAAGGAGGTATGTAATGTTGCATCGCTGGATGAGCACACTAGGTTGTATGCCCGAGGGAGGAAGAGTTCAGGGTGTTACCCTGCGGACCTCATACCAGTTAGTTGATCCTGACGTCTAGCGTCAGGAAATGAATAAATACCTGTAAGGCGGGTGTGGTTCATTGTGGAGCCACGAGGTTATGAGCAAACCTGTGTCTGTCTCCTTTGTAATGGCTACACCAGTGGCACTCAACACCTTCCTAGACAGCAAGAAATACAGGAGAATTCAACATAAGCCCTACCTACCTTCCTGGGGGCTTTTTAGTCTGCAGCTTACCCAGAATCCTTCTGTTATTTCTTTCTGTCTGAGACAAGGACGGGACGCAGAGGGAATGAAATGCTTGTCTGAAGGGATGGGGTGTGGTATGTTATATGTACCTAATTTAGTGGGAGTAAAGAATGTTGTGGATAGAATAGAGAATTTAGAATTGCAATATCAATGAAGTGACAGTTGTAGCTGCCAGTTGCTCATGATACCTGATGGGTGACGTGCTTTACTAAATACTTCACTTACATAAACCTGGATGTTGACATAGTAATGTACTTCTTTACACTGGCGATGAGGATGGGATGTCGAAAAGGGATGAAGGATCTTATGGATCTGTATTCACGGTGGGTGGAAGTCATGGGGGTGCAAGAGGTAACCTCTAATGGATCACTAAGTTTCTAAGAGAAATATTTAAAAGGGAAAGTTGATTACATATATTCTCTCTGACAATGGTCCTCAATTTATTTAAAAAACAATGGAGGAATTTTTGCAATCCTGTAGTATTGCACATCAGAAATGTTCTGATAATCGTCCAGAGACGAATGGAACTCTGGAGAGATTTAGCAAAGTAATCAAAGAAAATATACAACTATCCAGAGTGAACAGTTTAATTTGGAAAGATGAGTTGCAAAAATGTATAACCACATAGAATGACACCACGTACATGAAATGGTAAATCACTGTTTGAGTTATTTAAAGGGAGGGCTCCCAATACCATTTTGTGCCCAAGGTGGATGGATTGGGACAAAGGAATAAAGTATAATGGAGTGGGTGAGTGGAGAAAACATGAACAGGAGTTGCAGAAGAAAAGGAAGGACAACTTTGATAAAAAGAAAGCAATAAAAGAAAATGTGGGAGATTGGGTAACAATAAGAGCGCCTGTGGGTTGTATGCTTTAGTCAAAATTCACTAGGCCTTTTTGGGATCCCTCTCTCCCTCCCTCCGGGTTTGTGCATAGTAGTGGAACTTTACACAAGTGCACTGTATGCCATTACACCAATGACGCACGTAAAAAGGCCTGGTCACACTTACTGATACTGGTTCACAATACATAGTATAGTGCCACCACTAGTACATGCCAGACCCATGACAGAGATAGTAATCCACTGCCAGATAAATGAGGTGATACTTTGTGCTCCCCCTTTTAATGTGACAGGACAAGTCCAGGGCCTCCCTCATGTCAAGGGACTTGCCTAGACTTCTATGCACACACTAAATTAGCATCAGGGTAGGGTCAGGATCAAAAACTCCGATAGTAGATACCCACAGTTGGGCACTCAAGTCAGGGGAAAGCATCTCTACACTATGCAGGGGACATTCCTATTCCACCACTTCTCAAACAGGCCTGAATATACACCAGCATCCTGTTGCTGACTGTACCCTGCCCAGCTTTTCTTCTCCTCACCTCTCCTCCGCCAGTCACTACTTCTCACTTCCTGTCTGTCTCTTTTTGTACACCTGTGTTCTATCCTTTCCTCCCTGAGTCCCTCCCCTCCCAGCCTTTTTTTATCCAAATACATCTATCTCACACTAACACACTCTGACTACCACTGTCCTTCTGTTACCTTCAACTATTACTCACCTTCTAATCACATCTCTGCCGCCCCTTTACTGCCCAGATCCTTCTTCCACTCTCCTCTGGCTTCTCATTATTAACCTCATACACCAACTCCAGCAGGCCACCAACTGAACAACTGTCCTTTCTGTCCCTCCCCCATTGCACTCCTCAGATAAATGACCCAAGCCCTCCACAACCCACCAATCCTGTTTCCTGCGACCCACTCCTCACCACTTTCTTCTCCGGAGGCCATCATATTCTCACCCTATCGCCTTCCAGCTTTGGACAGATCACCTCAGACACAATTTCCCATTAGAGGTCTGTCTCTGAATTGAAATCCTGAAATACAGTAGATCACGAATTGGGGCCTGACTTTCCAGGCAGCGAAATTACGGAATTTTCTTGGTGCTTGTATCAGGAAGGTCTGTAACCATCTGGATGGTTTTCCCACACACCTTTGGTTCAAGCTCTTTGGAAAGCAAACGTATTCAGCATAAGAACCATATACCCACTACAAAACTACTTTTAACTTAACATTTGAATTCCTCTCAGTGGTGACATATGTGAAGGTGTACACTGAAAAGAGAGGGACCAACTGGAGTTGTTTTGACATGAAGATTATGTGACATAGCCAGATATCTTTGTTTGTATCCAGACTTTCTTTATACTTTATTTTTAATGCACGTTCATTATATGATAAAGTGTCTGCGAGAGAAACTGTGCAGATTGAAGGCCATTAATTAACAATTTCCACAAAATCATCTGTAACAGCGCGTGTATTGTCCAAAATCTATGTGTATCTCCAATCCCATCTCTGTATCACACTGACAACTTTTCTTCCTTCCGCTCATTCTTCTATTACATCTTTTGTTTATTCCCTTGTTTTCATATATCCTTCCTGCTATCAGTTGTTCCTGCAATATACAATTTTTAGGGGTATTGTCCTGTTATTATATACCAATTCTTCTACGTTCATATTAATGCCTGTCTATTTGTGGCCTTTATAAGCTATTGGGTGTCTTAGTCTTCAGTCTGATGAAAGCGAGAAGACAGATAGATGTATGTGCTTAGTTGTGAAAATGTATACCTCAAGAGTTTGACAGATTCCCAAGGCAATTATTACTGAGTGGCATAATTTCTTTATCACATAGGAGCTGGAGTCAACCTACCCTGACTTTTGCTTCTCCGGTTTGTTTAGCTAGAGGTGCAAGCAGCATTGTGGGGAGACGCCCCTCGTCTAATACTTGATTAACTGGTCCTAACCTAGATCAGCAGCTGTTTCTTAAGACAGACCTTGGCACTCCCTATAAGATTCTCCCATCCCGATCTGGGGCATGCTTGTTTTTTTTTAATAACCATTGCAATTTTTTTATTTTCAAACTTTTAATGCTGTATCAGCATTATTCAAAATATAACGACTGCACTTGCCAAAGATCGATACATATTTCCTCCAAGAGGTATTAACACATTCCGACTCAGTTGAGGCATTGTCGATATTGTCTTTCCTCGCACAGCTTCTACTGCAAAGCACTGCACATTCTGTTTCTTACACTGTATATCATTACAGTCTCTTCAAGAACAGACATGAAACTTCAATGGCTACAGGCAAAATACCACCCAGCTTATCCAGTCATAATAGGTACTCCTGTTTCCCTAGTAACTTGCTTTCCTTTTATCGACCTCTTTAAATAATCCTTTGCCACTGAAATCTGAGACTAAATACCCCGAAGTTTACACACGAATTTTTAGCATCTGCATTGACATCTTTGCAGTTTTAAGAGCTGCCATTTATGATCACTTCTCAGTGTACACCGCCGAGGCTGTATTTCTAGTTATCCAGTCGAGAGCGTCTTGAGAAGGCTGGACAAGTTCATTTTGTTTCTGTTAAACGAAGCAAAAACCAGTGATTTTCTCTTCAACGCCTTTTACAATTGTTGAATACTCCCAACTTTCTGACAAAGAAACCTGCAATATTTCCACGGAGACGGTGCCCTCGATTGTTTTATGTTGTAGAGCAAGAGAACAATAAACACAGAAGATGACCCTAACCTGGGTGATTTCAAGGTTGCCTGTTATTTTTCATTGGCCTTTTGGTTAGAAAAGTTGTATTGAACACTTGGACACATCTTGGTACAAAAGGAGGATGTCATAAGAACTTAATCTAACAAAACCCACCTCCTGCGAACGTTGCATTCATCTGGAGAGCTGCTTCACTCCCAGAAAAAAGTAGTTCTCTGTATGCAAACCTTTAGCTAAGGATTTTTAATAGGATTGTGTTATTATTGTGCTTCAGGTGTCCAAGTAATAGATGGACAGTTTGCCCACGAGAAGTGACAGTTAGTGAGTTAATATACAGACATGTAATTGAGTGAATGAATCGCTGACCTTTCTAAAAATGTGTGATAGTTGTATCGCCGGACAGTAAAATGCTTTTGCATAAACAAAACATTTTGAAATATTTTCTTTGAATTTCACTACAAATTTAAAATAAACATTGGCAAATTCAATAGGTCTTGCGGTGGCTTCTTGTCTTTTGGCTTTGTCAATATTTGTTTTGGCATGTGTTTTTGTAAAAACTTTGTTAGGGGACCTGTCAGGCCAGGCTCTCGCCAATATTAAAAAAAACATTATCTGAAAGCAAAAATGATTGTTGGGTCTCAAAAAGCACACTTTTCCATAGTAGCCCCTGCCACTGAAGGGAACTAGTTTGTATGCCATGTGCTCCTTGTGAAAGCCAGTTGCTCACATTGAAGTTAGCCAATGGCTGAAGTGGTGGACCCATTTCCCCTAGCTGTAAGCTGTAGTGGGTGAACAAAATGTAAATGACACAGCAACATACCAATGGATGAAGATTGCCTGCAGAAAACCCCAGAAAGTATTAATCATTTACCTCGGGGCCAAGAGCTCTTCTGCTGTTCGTGGATCCCCAGAGACTTTAAGTTCTGAAAAAGAAAGAAAACTCATCATAAAAGTAAAGGAAAGAGAAAAGAGACAAGAAAAGAGAAAACACAAGCAAGGGGAAAAAAGACTCCCCAATTCTACAGGATCCGGACGCGAACCCGAAGGGAGAGAGATGGAAGACAAGGGGGATGACAGGAAGACACTGACAAAAAGATAAAGAGTCACAAACTGCAGTGGAGAAGCAAGGCGTGAGACGGATGGTTCCAGCCCAACTGCAGTGACGTGCAGCTCTGACAGGACGAGGTTCCAGGAGCTGAAGAATGAGTAGGGGCGCAACCGCTTACAGCCCAGCACTTCCCAGTCGCACAAAGTCCCAGACGAGCGCCACGCTTCTGCCATGTTTCAGGACGAACGTGGCTTATTCAAACGAGCCGAGAGTTTGGGGGTGGTCAACCAAACTGAGACAACCGCTGTAAAATTCCAGAAGGCCCTACAGGCAGAACCGGGGGCGGCCAAGGGTTGAGTGAGGTAATAGAGCAATCCTACCACCCACGGAGATACTCCAGAGCATATATACATATAAGAAAACAAAGAAAAAATGTACATTTTGGGATGCAATGTTCTTTGTTGTAAACTACGGAGCTAGCAAGAGACCATTTAGGTAAGGCTGTGATCAGAATAAACCAGGCCACACTTCTAAATCCTACGAACGAGATGGGAGCAGTAAGGAAAAGACAAGTAGTGAGCCATTAATCTGAAAAGGCACATGATTTTGTCACTATAAGCACTATGCGAAGAACTAGCTTTAATAACAGACAATGATAGACAAAAAAACTAGAACAAAAAAATAGATAACAGTTTAGAGGAAGAACACCCTTGCTTGATTATTATCTTTTGTTCCTCTGAGGGTGGGAGTTACGAGGTGCAGCCGACTGGAAAGACCTGGAGAAGAAAAGAAAAACAATAGTCTGGGTGATTCCCCACACAACCGATGGATGAATGGACACACAAAGAACGTAATAACACTTTTGGGTCTATGACTAAATGTATTTTAAAGAGAGCCCGTTATTTGCCCTGCTGATTACAGCCAAGCCTTTAACAATTTTAAATATAATTTTAATAAAATCAAAAGGTATTGGCTAATGCCAGACCCAAACGCACTGTCAACTTGGAGCTGCTTCTAAGCAAAAAAGTATTCGTAAGGCACCAGTATTTTTTAGCTTCATATACAACATAGAGCTTTATGTAACACATAAGTGTTAACCTATATCTGTGGTTCAGGGTGTGCTCTACTAGATGTTACATGTTTGCGTGTGATTATGCCAGACGAGTCTGCAGCTCCCTTGCCTGACTATGGATGTTTAGATATCACAAGTTAAGTTTGTGTGCGTGTTGCCGTTTTGACAGACTTTTTCCATATTTGTCGAGATGAGCTTATGAGGGAAGAGCTGGTGTAGTCTCCACGTTAGTGTCCACTTCCATTCCTAAGGCACATCTATGAATCATAGAGTGTGGAAGAAAGAAGTTTCCAAGTCGGGCAGACTTGTAGTTCTGAGGCACTGTTAATTCCCTGGAGGAGGATTGAGGTTCTACAAAACTCAATTCTGTTGGGATGGTTGATTGTGGTGGGGAGCGAGAAACCACAGTGGGTCTTCATGTATAGCTGTTTTTGACGCATAGGTAAATCAAATCTTTCCTTGTTGCAGTGGGAAGGTGATCTTAATGAAGATTCTTTTATACCCAACCACTGTATTATAAATTGAATTGCATATTAGAATTGTTTGTTGCCACCCAAGAAAAACATTATTATTTGGAAGATTTCAGAATTCTGTTTGAAGCCTTACATTTGTCTATGAAGGGACATGTTTATTAGTCAACCATGCTGTGCTTTAATAATGCAGATCCTCATACAGATCATATGTCAACCAAATGCATGAATTTTGACGACCTGGTGGAAGCACAGTCAATCAATCAATCGGGGGATTGTAAGCACGCAACTCACCCGTGAGGGTCTCAAGGCGCTGAGGAGGGGGGGTCCGCAGATCTGTTTAGCCGAAGAGCCACACCTTGAGTGTCTTCCTGAAGGTGTTAAGGGAGGGGGCGCGTCTGATGTCTGCTGGTAACTCGTTCCAGGTCCTGGCTGCAATGTGAGAGAAGGATCTTCCGCCTCCTCTGGCTCTGTGGATGCGCGGGGTTTCGGCCAGTGCGAGGTTGGAAGATCGGAGGTTTCTTTTGGGTACGTGGAAGTTGATTCTGTCGTTGAGGTATTCGGGTCCGTCGTTGTGTAGGCATTTGTAGGCGTGAGTGAGGATTTTGAAGGTGACTCTTTTCTCCACAGGGAGCCAATGGAGTCTTCGTAGGTGTTGGCTGATGTGTTCGTGCCGGGGGATGCCGAGGACGAGTCTAGCGGCGGTGTTCTGTATTGTCTGGAGTTTGCGGAGTAGGGACTTATTGATGCCGGCGTAGAGTGCGTTTCCATAGTCCAGTCTGCTGGTGATGAGTACGTGAGTGACTGTCCTCCTTGACTCAGGGGGGATCCTTTTGAAGGTCTTGCGGAGGGTGTTGAAGCAGCTGGAGGTGACGGCGTTGACCTGTCGGTTCATGGTGAGGGATGAGTTAAGTACGATGCTGAGGTTTTTGGCATGGTCCGAGGGGGTAGGTGGGCTTTTGAGGGCGGTCGGCCACCACGTGTTGTCCCACGCTGAAGGGGTGGTTCCAAGGACGAGGACTTCTGTCTTCTCGGCGTTGAGGTTCAGGCAGCTGTTGGTCATCCAGACTGCGACGTCTTGCATTCCTTTTTGGAAGTTGAGTCTGGCGGTGGCGGGGTCTTTGGTGAGGGAGAGAATGAGCTGGGTGTCGTCGGCGTAGGATACGATGTTGAGGCCGTGTTGTCGAACGATGGCTGCGAGGGGGGCCATGTAGATGTTGAAGAGGGTCGAGCTCAGTGATGACCCCTGTGGGACTCCGCAGGTGATTTTTGTGGGGCGAGAGAGGAAGGGTGGCAGTCTGATCCTTTGGCTTCTTCCGGTGAGGAATGATCGGATCCAGTCCAGGGCTGTTCCTTGTATGCCGGCGTCGTGTAGTCTGGCGACTAGTGTGCTGTGGGAGACGGTGTCGAAGGCCGCTGATAGGTCGAGTAGGATGAGGGCTGCGGAGTGGCCTTGGTCCAGGAGGGTGCGGATGTCGTCTGTGGCGGCGAGTATGGCGGTCTCGGTGCTGTGGTTGCTCCGGAATCCGGATTGGTACGGGTCGAGGACGGCGTTGTCTTCGATGAATCGTGTCAATTCCCTGTTGACTGTTTTCTCTGCCATTTCAGTGCATTGATTGTCGCTGTGCATAAGCATGAGGTGTTGTGAAGAGTGCCACTAGAGGTCCATTGAGTTATTTGCGGTTTTCGGGGTCATATGTGGAAACCGCTTCTAATTTGCATCTGTAGGTTCCATTAGGGTATGAGGTTGATCAAGTCCTGTCAAAAGACCAAATGTTGTGTTGAAGGCACTGATAAACCTCTGATGGAGTCATATATGCAGTTCATTAAGGAGCATGAATGAGCCAAGCCCATGGTAACATGCCATTGGAGGCACTGTCAAGCCATCAGGGAGTGTTATATGGAGTCCATCCTGAAGCATCTATCTGCCCTACTCTTTGGAGGCACTGTTAAGCGAAGGAGGAGCTTTATATGGAATTCACCCATGTGCGAGTTGGCATTCAAGGAAGGAAAAGAGAGGAGAAAGACAGGGGTTCTGGTCCAAGGCCACATCTGGCACTAACCACACTTAAGAGTTAAGTCGCCAAAGGAAATCGCCCTTAACCTCTGTCCAACAGAAGTTGCCTGAGGAAACTGCCCTTAACCTCTCTGCCCTTTATCTTGATACCGGGGCTAGATGCCCTCAGAGGTGAGGGTAATTGAGGTAAGGGATGTGATGACAGGGGTGACTAATTCAAGATGGCTCTCAGGGAAGGAGGAGAGATCAAGCCTTGGAGAGAGGGGAGTAGTTGAGGGGGAGGGTCAGTTGATGCGTCAATGCAGTGACCAGGAAATATGTAAGCCTTGTGGAATGTAACAACAACACCTAGCACTATGCAAGGCCTTTAAAAAATACCAGAAGAGCGTTATATTTCTAGCAATTTCTGTACCTGTTGAAGCAGTCCACTTTTTTATTTCAGAAGAGTCAGGGTAGGCACTACTTGCAAAACAGGTGCAACGGTCAGGCAAACTTTGCTCCCTCTCCGTGACCAACATAAGAACTTTTTGAATAGGAGATTCCAAATCTGTTTTGAGGGAGATTCCATCTTTGTTTGGAAGAAAAATCATATGTCTGTTTTAGGGAAGATTCTGTCAGTTAGAAAACAGAGGCTATGCCTGCTCCATTTATGTGAAGCACTTCATGTCAGAGTTTTAGTACGCACAGTGTCTGTGTTGTGTGGAAATCGTATACAGTTCTCTGTGGAAAATCTGTTTTGGGAGCATTCAGTGAATATTGTGGGAGGAGTGTTGAAGCCATGACTTCTCAGGATAGTCAGCCTATCACTTATGGGTGGTGGCTAGTTCGGTGTCAATCAATCAATCAGGGGTTTGTTAAAGCGCGACTATTCACCCGTAAGGGGCTCAAGGCGCTAGGGGTGGGGGGGGGTGCAGGTTCCATTCCATCAAGGAGGGGGTCTGTCGAAGAGCCAGGTTTTGAGGTTTCTTGCGAAGATGGGGAGCGATGTTGTCTGAGGTGGAGCGGAAGGGCGTTCCATGCTTTGGCCGCGAGGAAGGAGAAGGAGCGGCCTCCCGATCTGGTCTTTCTGGTGCGGGGGACCATGGCGTAGGAGAGCTGGGCTGATCGTAGGGTCCTTTCGGGTGCGTGGAATTTGAGTCGGCTGTTCAGGTATGCTGGTCCAGTGCCGTGGAGGGCCTTGTGTGCGTGGGTGAGCATCTTGAAGGTGATTATCGCCTCGACGGGGAGCCAGTAGAGTGTGCGCAGGTGCTGGGAGATGTGGCAGTGTTTTGGCAGGTTGAGGACCAGTCTTGAGGGGGAGTTCTGGATGTTCTGTAGCTTGCGGGTGAGGTTTTTGTTTATTCCGGCGTAGAGTGCGTTGCCGTAATCGAGTCTGCTTGTGACCAGGGCGTGAGTAACGGTCTTTCGGTGTTCGAGGGGGATCCATTTGAAGGTCTTACGAAGGAGGCGGAGAGTGTGGAAGCAGGAAGACGAGACAGAGTTGATCTGGCGGTCCATTTTGAGCTCGGAGTCCAGGATGATTCCCAGGTTGCGTGCGTGGTCCTTGGGGGTTGGCGGGTTTCCGAGGGCGGGGGGCCACCAGGTGTCGCTCCAGGCGTCGGGGTTTCGGCCCATGATGAGTACTTCTGTTTTGTTGGTGTTTTTGTTGGTGTTTAGTTGTAGGCAGCTGGTGTCTGTTTTAGTCGTTTTACCCTCTGTTTCCTAGAGGTTTCATGGGATGTGGTTTATTGACAGGTGATGATGAAATGTTTCAGTTCTGAACTTTGTTGTGATACAGTACCCTGTCCGCAAGCCTTGTTGAGATAGACATAGTGTCGTTCAGAAATGTGATGCCCTTTTCTTGCCAACCAAAATACCTGTGGGGAAGCATTGTAACTAAATGTCATGACATAATTATGGTGGAGGTGCAGCTTGTGACAGGAATGACCCTTGCACCGTGTACACTTATGTCTTCCTATCCTGAGTGTTAGACTATAAGTATCTTGTAAGCTGGTTTTTGATTTTGGCCTGAGCCTCACACCGATTCAGTGTGTATGCGAAGAAGTTCGCCTGTTACCTCAATTGAGTAAGATCTGGACTTTGAGGAGCGCACCATGTGTTCCCTCATTTGTCTGATGGTGAACTGTCACCTGTTTCATGGGTTTAGCTGATGGAACAGTGGTGGCAGCGTACCGTGTTTTGTAACCACACCTTTTTATCTGTGCACCGGAGTGGAGGCCTACAGGTTCACTCATATTAAGTTGTGCTTTTATGCGCTAACCCAGATACTAGCTTGACATCCTGAGTCAGTGTTATGGATGTATGATTCCTCTATGGTGCATGCATTGTGTGTGTGAGTGAACCAGAGCAGTAGATGACTACAAGTTCCTTTTTGGAAGCCCCTGACCTCTGCCTGGTCGCAAAGTGAAGGTGAAGTTGTTTTGTCAGCTATTGCAAGTATATTGCTGACATTCCTGAAGCTGGAGGATAGAAAGCTAGACACTGAAACGTGGAAAGTGATAACAATGCTCCTTTAGAAATGTAGTCATTATGCTAAGTGAGGCTGCTTTCTGAGCACCACCATTGCATCTTGTAAAAGTCACCGCCCTAATTGCGACCACTTTTACTGAATGCTTTTTATGAACATAAGGCCCAATCTTCCTTTGAGGAGCATCACTTAACACAAACGTTGTGTCTGGAGTACAGCCTGGAGAGGACACATGAAAGAAGGACCACCTCTTATCGGTCCTAAAAGTTGAGATGGAGAATCCAAATCCCCGGTTTGCTCTGACCAAGGAACAGACTGCTCTTTTGAGTACTCCGAGGACTCCTGTGCAACCAGGGCTGAAGTCTGCCTGACTCTACGCTTTCCAGAGGTGAGGGGATATCACCTGGAGTCTTATCGTGAAGAAAGAAATTGTTACCCCTGCCCTGAAGCACCTGGAGACTAGCCTCCTTGCTTAGTGAGGAAAGGAGCCAGCCAACCCTGCAGGAGGTGTGATTTTCCTGGTAGAACCAGAAGTAGCTTGACCCATCCGTTCACACTGGAGACTGAGGAGAGTGATCTACATGCTCTAGAGGACTCTCTCCAAGTTGCGTCAGAGCTGGAGTCCTGCATGCATGCGCTGACTCTGGGCGACTGCTTCCACTGCGGTCCGTTGTGGTCCCGGCCCAAATGCTGTAATACCTTCAGCTGGAATGTCTCCTCCCAAAACTGGGATTGATCCAGAAATGTGCTGTAGTTCCACACCAGCCTTGCAAAAGGATTTGACAGAATCCACTTTGGTTAACAAATAACATAAAGGGACTGCTAAATGAACTGAGGGTACAAAGTAGTAAAAGGGGTAATCTGCACCTGTGTTTGATATTTGCCCAGACCAAACTTCATACCTGGAAAAAGTCGGAGAGGGAAAATTGCGCCCTCCAGCCACCCACCACAGAGCACAGTTGCCTTACCTATTGAAGCTTTCAGTATCTGTTGCCTGTCTAGTGTAGTATTGCGTTTTCTGTGTGTATTAAAGTACTTTTCTTAGTGAAAGAAGTTGCTGAAATTTGAACGAGATCACACATGAAAGGAGGTTTTTGAGCTAATGGTTTCTAATGACTGGATCAGAACTCTGTACTCTTTCACATTGAAGTTATTGTGTAATACTCCATTGACTCCTCCAATGAAAATTATTTCCATTAAAACTTCTGCATGAGCTAGCTCCCTACTAACACTGACACTGAGTAGTTTCTGAATTCCTCATGAGATACTAGAGCATAATGGGCTTCAGTATGAGTTGTCAGTTGTTTGGGTCGGACAAACTAAGGACACACTCTCCAATTGCAGCTGGTATTCTCACACCAAATAACAGGCATTACAAGTTATTTCACTTGAAATGGGCAATAACATGTGGACCCGGAAATACTGAGTCCTTGCCCACATGTCAGTCCCCCTTCCTTACTGAATACCATACCCTTTTTCACTGCACTTAACACTTGCTTTGAGAACGTGGTATATAGTGCCTGGGGCAGTGGTTTATGTCAAACAAGCAGAGATGGGTAGTGGGCTCAGGAGGGCAGAGCTGAGGCGAGATTGGTTGCTTCCCCATACTGCAGGGGCCAAGGAGGGCCAGGCTGTGCCCCTGCCCAGAGCCCCTGCTTGCTGTTTGTCAGTGTGAATCCACACCTGGTTAATCTGGTGTATGTGCGGGAATACTGGCATAGCTGCCCAGGTTTCAGATTGCCATGTGCAACATTTTCATAATTTCAGTGTAATTATGAGTGACATTTCAATGACTGAGTGACACATTCTTGTGGGCAAAATCAAACAATGAAGATGAGGGAAACATATACATATTAGCAATGATAAACTCTAAGAAGATCTTAAAACTGCTGTAAAGCACCAGAAATGGAAGGGCACTAACCTGCACTTGTGTGTCGAGGTCAGGATTTCTAACACAGGCGTCGGTCTTCCTGTAATTTAACTCAGCCAGCGCTGGGCAGCAGCAGCAATTCCTGGGTGCCCCGCCGGCAGGCAGGCAGGAAATGGAAATAATTAAAAACATCTTGCCAGAGCCTGTGCCTATGGGACCCTCCTCCCGCAGTATCTTGAGAGTCTGTCCACGTTGGACCCCACCTGTGAGAGCCCTGGCACCAGCGGCTTTATTCTGGCACCGGCACAGAAGTAGCTAGAAAGTTTACTGTCAGCACCAGGCTCTGCTGACTTACCTGACGCTGCTGGCTGTGCTTAAAGTAATTTGTTTCACTGGTACCAGTGTTGTCACCGCACACTAGCGCTACTTTGGGCCCTCAACATGGATCTTCTTAGCTGCCTAAATATCATAAATTAAGAATGAGCAATCAGCTGACTCGGGAGCGGCAGCAGACAGCACAGGCATTGGCAAGCTTCAGGAGAGTGAGGTGCATTGGTACTTACAGCCATCCATGACGCTGTAATTATTTCAAAGACAGTAGACTTCATTACTACTTCTGCTCGATCCTAATAAAAATGATTACCAAGCAGCTGAGTGGTGTCCGCCCGGTTGGCGTGCTGCTACCTGCCCTGCCTCAGTCCCTAGCACCAGATCACACCAGCAGGGTGTCGCAGAGCTACTGCAGCACCAGGCTCTGCTGACTTAACTGACGCCGCTGGCTGCACTTAAAGTAATTTGTTGGACTGGTACCAGTGTTGTCAACACATGCTAGCACTATTCATTTAAAGCAAATTTTAGCTCAAGCAGAGTGAGAGTTCACTCCAGGGACTCACTCACTTTGCGGCAAGCAGCAATTCATATGGGCCGCTGAGTCGTGGGCACAACAGCTCCTGCGGCAAATGCCGGCCCGCATTGATTCTGAGGGTCAGCAGCTGTGTGGACAGACTGGTGTGTTCTGGGCTGACCAACTCCAGCGCCGCGACCCACTGCAGAAGGTTCACTCAGTTGCCCGTGCCCCAGTGGGATGAATTGGCTCCCTCCGGTCCCTGGATCATCATTTTTAATGTAAATTACCACTGCACAACGCGGTGCGAGCAGCACTGCCATGAGCCCGCCAAAACTACATCTATGAACTGCAGCCGCGCGCACCGCTATAGGCGGCAGCAGGACCTCCCGCAGCGCCTATTAAAGTGTGTGTCACAAAATTCGTCCCGACTTCACCCCAGGCTGATCTGTCTCGTTAGTAACCATTGGACAGTAACTCTCACGGCCTGTCATGAATGTATCTAATATGCTGTGCCGCAGCCGGCGGTGTCTGGGGTTGAATGCTAGTATTGTTGTTACAATGTATCCAGAGTAGCAGCTACAGTTGCGGAGTCTGAGCCAGCCCCCGGGAGTAGGCGCATACGGCACTCTGTCACTCCCCCGCGCTCAGCGTGACATACATATACAACACCACAGTACTGTACTAGACGAAACAACAACAGCGTGGGAAAGAGGCCATGACTTTTAATGTGTCCAACCATATATATAACACCCCTCTGTGGGACATTAAGTGCCATTACTGACTACAGAGTAGTCAGTAACAATAGTTATTCGCCTTCGTCTGGTTTGAGGGCCTGAGGCACAGGCACATAAAGAGGATGATGCACAATGAATTATATTATTGACTGGCTGAAAGGTCAGGAATGCTATTATCACATCAGTCTGCCGGCTCAGTTGCCACCCCTCCTTCCCCTGTCTATCTAAGTGGTCCGTGCATTGCTGTGAGTGTTTTTCCCTCCCATAGCGACTGGCCCTGTTACAGGGCTCATTTCTCTTCTGTCCATTTCAGTTCGTTTTGCGCACAATTTTTTCCGATTGCCTGCCTCCTGTTCTGGAAATGTTGTAAATGCGAGCAGCTGACCAGTGTTACTGCTTTGCCCTCCCACCTACTGTGTCTCCATGTGTTCTCCCCTTCGCACCTTAGCTTTCACTTATGGGTCACACAGTTTTTCATTTTTAGCATTAATTATGTTTCACTTGCTCGGAGCTCCGTTGCTCCGTTTCTGTAAACAGGGCTGTAAATCTTGTTCTTAATCTGATCACAAATGTGGCAGCTGTGTCTCTGTTCCCAGTGGTAATTCCTCATTCTTAGTCCTCTAGCCAGTGCTGCTAGTTGCTTCTCAGGTCCCAGTGATAATTCACATTCTTAGTCCTCTAGTCAGTGATGCAGCTGCTTCTCTGTTCCCAGTGGTAATTCCTAATTCTCAGTCCTCTAGGCAGTGCTGCTAGTTGCTGCTCTGGTTCTGTCAGTAATTCCTCATTCTACGTCCTCTAGATAGTGCTGCTAGTTGTTTCTCTGGTCCCATTGGTAATTCCTCATTTTAGGCAGTGCTGCTACTCTGGTCCCATCGGTTATTCCTCTAGCCAGTGCTGCTAGCTGCTACTCTGGTTCAGTCAGTAATTCCTCATTCTAAGTCCTCTAGGCAGTGCTGCAGGCTTTGTCTCTGTTCACAGTGGTAATTCCTCATTCTAACTTCTCTAGACAGTGCTGTAGCTGAGTCTCTGTTCCAAAGGTATTTTCTCATTCTTAGTCCTCTGGACAGTGCAGCTAGCTGCTACTCTTGTCCCGTCGGTAATTCCTCCTTCTAAGTCTTCCAGTGCTGCTAGCTGCTTTTCTGGTCATGGCGGAAAGTCCCACATTTTAAGTCCTCTAAGCAGTGCTGAAGCTGTGTCTCTGTTTCCGGTGGTAATTCCTCATTCTAAGTCCTCAAGACAGTGCTGCTAGCTGCTTCTCTGGTCCCAGTTGTAATTCCTCATTCTAAGTCCTCTAGACCGTGCTACAGCTGCTTCTCTGTTCCCGGTGGTAATTCCTCATTCTTAGTCTCAAGACAGTGCTGCTAGTTGCTTCTCTGGTCCCGTCAGTAACTCCCCCATTCTGAATCTTCTATGCAGGGCTGCAGTTGTGTCTTTGGTCACAGTGGTAATTCCTCATTCTCAGTCCTCTAGGCATTGCTGCTATCTGCTTCTCTTGTTCTGTCGGTAATTCCTCATTCTAAGCCCTCTAGACAGTACTGCTTGCTGCTTCTCTGGTCTAATCAGTAATTCTCGAGGCATTGCTGCAGCTGTTAGGGTGACCAGAATTTTAAAGCCAAAATCTGGGTGGAGGGGAGAGTTTGTGTAAAAAAAATTGAGTATAGGTGATAAAGTTAAAATCAAACTACCCTCGCATGTAAAGAAAGGTTTTTCCAATTTTTTTGATGTATTTGTAAAATTGGGAAAACATCGGCTTATCTAAGCAATGGTTCCTGGTGGGGTCTATCCAGGTTAGCCAAAGTCAATGTTCTTACTCTTAATGAATGTGATAATGACAATGTTCCTGATTTCAGCAGTGACACTGTGAAGGTCAAAAATGTGGGATCTTCAAACTTTGTGTCGGATGGGTTTGCTCGTAATTCCAATTTGCAAATTAGAAGGAGATGTTTACCAAAAAGATTTGAAGTTTTCCTTTTGTACTGATTATACAAAATTATTATTATTTTATTTGTATTCACTACCACACCTGGTCAGCCTATTAGCTGTGTCTCTGTTCATACATCCACCACACTCCAAACTGAAACACATAGATAAAAGACGTTGTCCTTTACGAGTCCAATAGCTCTAACTCTGACAAATGGGAGACCTCTTGCATTGCACATGCTTGTTTCTGTAGTGATGGACATACCGATGAGTCTGATTGGCTATCGCCCTCCCAATGTGCGCATGGCAACCACAAAATACCTCCGCAGTTATGAACAGTGATGTCATAAAGGAGCTTTATGATGTAAAGAAAAGTTCACGTATGTCACAGACTCGGTGAGGCTGAAAATCCAGCGGCGCATCAGGCTTACAAGTCATAGTTTAGAGCAGCATCAGGCGGTAAAGCCACAGGGCAGCCTTAGCCAGAATCAGGCTGCAAAGTCAGAAGAACCTCAGACTGAAAAGGCGGAGGCAGCTCCAATCTGGGATTTAACAATGTAGGACGGGACAAGGAAACCTCCGAACGGATTTCCGCAATCTTTACGCTGCCTCCTCAGGTACAGGGGAATTCAAGAGTATCACCCAACCCTTAACGTTTCTGAAATGAAATCCAGTATAATGCTGGTGAAAATACCCTAGCCTGAGAGGCAGAAACACAGATCCTTTCCACCTCTACGCCGAATGGATACTTGAAGCAGAAGGCACAGTCTGGATAAATTATAGAAAGATGGTGAGACTAAAATTCATATCGCTACTCCTCTTTCTTGGTATTTGAACATTCAAGTCTAATTTCTTTAATTATTTCTGATCTTCTTAAGTATACAAGTATCTCCCATCCGCATTGTTTTTTTAATAGTGATTTGTTCTGTGTGTGCTTGTAACTTTTTTGAATTGGACTTTGAAATTGTGAATTACTGGCCATTCCACGCTTAAACTTTTTGTTTTGGTGCCACATCTACTACCCTTGTGTCTTTTGTGACTTCACTTGTGATGCTAAAATGTTGGTGGGATTCTTTTGTTGTGATGAAATATTGTGAACTTGAAGTTTGGCTGCTCGTAAAGATGAAGAGCACAGGTTGGGATGAGGAGAATGTGATAAAGCCTCATGTCACAGTTTTCCGTTATCCATTTCCACAGCCCGAGCCTCCAGACGGGAGCAGGGGCCTAACTTGATCGTGTGAGATTTAGGGGAGGTGTGAAGCTGAGATTTTCCAGTCACCGTGGTGTACCCAATTTAAGGACATAGTTTATTATTTTGCTAAGCAGCATGACATGATGGCAGCGTTAATCAAAATATATTTTGTGTTGACAACTTGATGCTTTTCAGCACAGAGCATCTATCCTCCTGTTATCTATACACAGGCTGCACCACAGGGTAAGAATAGCACAGACACTTACACAATTTCACAGAAAGGCAGATCTGCTAAAGTAGCATTATAGGGCTTTGCATGAAATCCTAGCACCAAATCAAACCAGGCCCAAGCAAGGGACAAGCAGAATCACTTGCTTTTCGAAGCTCTAACTTGTTTAATTTCCATAAAATTGCACATTTTATGCAAATTGCTTTTGAACTATTGCCATTGTGTAGAATTGTTACTGGAAGTTGTATCTCAAACACACATTTCACACAAATAAACAGTGGCTTGACTTTGCAGCAAAGCTCGGTGCTTAGCATTGTGCAACACATTTTTAGGTCAAAGCCTACCAGACAGTGCAGGTGTCTGGTTTGCTAAAGACATCTGGGGTACATTCAGAAATCTTCCCTGGGAATTCATTAGGTCCATTGCTTACCATTGGCTTTGTAACTCACATTTCCTGCATTCTCTTTGCTGGCTTTTATTTGTTTTAGGCTGTCCAGCTTGAGCTCGTCCCTTGCAAAGAGCAACCCTTATTTACTGGATCCTTCCGAGTGTTCCCTTTCCATAAACAGGCCGGCTCAGTTACCACCCCTCCTTCTGCTGTGCATCTAAGTGGCCCTCGTTCTTATCGTTTCACATTTGCTGTGCATTCAAAGGCAGAGGTCAAATGTCAGGCCTTGTCTTCCGAAGGAGCTTGGTGTTTACTTTTCTTTCTCTGACTTCAAAGTGAGGATTTATGTGACAATCTTGCTGTTAAATGCTTTTTTTCTAGCACACAACAAAGTTCACATGTCTGCAATGGACTGTACAGACATTTCAGAATATATGAGAATTAGAAAAGCACAAACAGCAAATTGTTTGTAATTCTGAAGTGTGGTGGAAACCTATTTTAATACCATCACAACAAATCAGTGCACTAGATGATGACATTTTCACACATTGTCGTTTGTGTGCTGTATACTTTTTTCAGTTAAACTGTATGTTTGTGCAAATGTAATGGTCATTTTAATTGAAAATATGTTGTCTGTAATGGCAGTGCGCTACCACGCCATGCATACTCCACTTTACGCCGCTCCACTCTTCTATTCACCACTTAATGCCACTGCACTCTACTCTGTACCACACCACTCTACACCACTCTACTCTTCATCTCTGCACTCTACTCTGCACCACTCTACGCATCTCTGCTCTACTGTGCACCACTGCACTCTTAGCCAATGTACTCTGCATCACTTCAGTTTGGGCCACTCCACTTACTATGAACCGCTCCACTCTACGCCAGTGCACTGCACACTGAACCACTCTACCCTACGCCGCTGCACGCCACACTACTCTGCAACACTGCACTCTGTGCCACCGCACTGTACGCCAGTACTCTCTACACCAGTGCATTATACTCTGTACCGCTTCACTCTATGCCACTGCCCTCTACACCAGTCCACTCTACACCACTACAATTTACTCGGTACCACTGCACTGTACGTCACCCTACTCTACGCCTCTGCACTCTACCCTGCACCACTCCATCCTACCCTGCACCACTCCACTTCACTCTACTCTGAAACAATCCACTCTGACAATGCAGTCTACGCCACTATACCCCACTCTGTGCTACCCTGCTCTGCGCCACTCCACTCTATGCATTGTACTCCATGCCACTCTAGTCTACTCTGCATCACTCTACTCTATTCCGATGCACTCTACACCACTCCACTCAAAACTAATGCCCTCTATGTCACTGCAGTCTACAGCAATCTACTCTTCACCACTACACTCTATGCCACTATACTCTACAACACTCTGCACCACTTCCTTTTATGCCACTCTACACCATTACACTCTACACCACTCTATTCTACTCTGCACCACTGTACTCTATCCCACTCTACACTACACCATTACACTGTACTCTGCACCACTGCTCTCTATGACACTGTACTCTGCAACACTTCACTCTCCGCCACTGAACTCTACTTTACTCTGCACCACTGCACTCTATGCCACTGCACTCTACTCTCCACCACTCTACCCCACTATACTGCACTCTACGTCAAGGCAAACTACACCACTCTGCATCACTGCACTCTGCGCTACTGCACTCTACGCCACTCTGCGTCACTGCCCTCTATGCCACTCTACTTTGTCATTGCACTCTACTCTGCACTACTTAGCGCCACTTCGCTCTACTCTGCACCACTGTGCTCTATGCCACTGTACTCTATGCCACTGCACTCTTTGCTGCTTTACTCTGAGCCAATGCACTCTTCGCCACTGCACTCTAGGCCTCAGTAGTCTACTCTACACAACTCTATTCTAAACCATTGCATTCTACGATGCAGAGTCACTCCACTCTACGACACTCCACTCTGACACTCTGTGCCACCCTATACCACTCTTTGCTACTCCATGCCACTCTCCTCTAAGCATGAAACATTTAGCCAAGCTGAACAGCTGCCACGCTGCTGTACAACATGGCTAAAACACATTGGCACTGCCAATAGCTCTAGCATAGGAGAGACCTTTTGGTTTTGTCAGTGCTTGTTTATTGTACTTCAAGACTCTTTGTAAATATAGCTCTGCACTAGTTTTCTTTTTGAACAATAGCTAACTCCCCGCCAGTAACCAAGAAGAAGTGAAGGTTGGGACAGTGGCATTCATGCATTCATGCCTCCACTTCTGCAACGGACATCTGCCTACAAAACTTCCAATAAGTAAGAATCAAGTGACTGCATATACCACACAATTTTACATGATCTGGTGGGAAGATGGTGCTCAGGCTTGCTGCCTCAGAGCTGATGGTAGTTCCCCAATTTGTTCTTTGCCAAGGTTCAAGGAATCCCCCAGAATTCCCCCGCCCTACTGCACAATGCCTATATGCCTGGGGAACTCTCCATGGATTCTCTGAGCGCCAGGCACTTGGCGAATTTAGTTATTGTCTCTCCAGCACCCCAAGGCATCATGGGAATCCTTAGGATTACCTTCCCTATGGTGTGCACGAACCTCTTGACAAAAGAGGAATTGTGCTGATGCTGTGGGCATTAATGGTACTCGTCAAGCAATCCACTGGATTCTCATTTTGTCTGGCGATGGATGTGCTTGCGTGCCCCTTGTGGGGTAATCCTAAGGATTACAAAGATTGATTGGAACCAGTGCAGTCCCATGGCCAAAGACCCAGGAGATCATTGCAAGGTATTTTTTGCAGCAAGAGGTATTGCAGGGCTGCTAAGCAGAAACAACACCTTACACTACCATGCTAATGTCTACTATCCCGGCTGTAATCCCATCTCAGCCGAATTGCTCCTGTAATAGAGGGCAGTTAGATCTAATGGCCATGGCAAGGAAATGGTAGAATGGTGGTGCGGTTTAAAGGAGGGCAGAGAAGAGGCTGTGCCGCCTCTGCCCAAATCTACATGAAACATATTTGTCATCTGCAGGTAACATTCTCTAATGAGAAAAAGATAGCCAAAATACTGTGAAATCTACAGGTGACAGCCTCCAATGCTACAAAATTAGGAAGTGTGTGTATGGCACGTGAACTTTACTGAGTGCATGTAGTGTGGGTGAAAGCAGATTTAATAAAAGAGAATGGTCCTTGCAATTCAAATCTAACCTTTTGATTGGAAATCTACTTTTTAACATACAGAGAAGTTAGTTTTGCACACTTATATGGCTTTACTCACTGTGAGGAAATGGGGTGTTTTATATGGTGTGGTTGTGAGACCTCACTATGCAATACATTACCAACACTTCTAGAACCAATCAAGTTTTGTTTGTCAAAAGTTTGCTTAACCACGGGCAGCTGTGGCTTCGAGCAGTCAGGCTTCAACAAAGGAACAAGTCTAAAACATTGAAACGCACCAAAACAATTGAAGAAGAAAAATTCGGCCTTCAAGAAATCGGACAACAATTTATAAAAATGTTTTATATTTTTATGGTTTTATGGACACCAAAATGATACACCAGAGGGTCCTGGAAATATAGATTTTACCAGGAACAATAAATCAAGACTTTTGACTTAACTGTGAACAAGCATTGGAATTCAACCAATTTGACACTTGGGAAACTTTTTCAAGAAAAACGTTGTCAGAGCGGAATGTGGTTACTTAGGGTTACTTTGGGCAAAAAACTCCGGCAGGGAGCCTGTCAAGGAAAACAGCAAGGTCCGAAGAAACAGTTACTTCAACAAGAAAAGTAATCTTCAGTCCAGTTCAGTGGTCCCTTGCCATTGACTTCTATGGAGTGGTCCTGTTATAAGGGAAACCGGATGCTGAAGATGCTCAAAGATGCTGAAGATGCTGTGCGGTCGATGGGGGTCTTCCTGGGGTCACTCCTCAATCCACTGTCCTGGTGGAGCGACTTTGGCCACAGGGGTCGACTTCCCTCAAAGTCCTCTTTGGTCCAGGAAAAGTCCTTTTGCCACTGAACGACTGGTCACCTGCACAATAGATTCAATGGTTTCCTTCTTTTGGCGATAACTTTTCTTCTGGGCAACCAAATTGCACTCTGACGGCTCCCCTAGGTCCAACAGACTCTGGTTCAACTTCGGAGTGTCGGTTACCAACTTTCCTAGGCAGGCCTGTTCAGCTTTTGTGGCCCTGTGCCTGCAAACAGGAAGTCAGCCTACTGACTCTTGGAGCCTCTGCTTCTGGCTGCGCTCCAGAGACATCTTCTGAATGAGTAGGAGACAGCCAACACTTTCCTTCAGTAGCCCAAGGAGCAGCAGGTACAGTCCAACTTTGTTGCAGTGTCTTCTTCTGTGCTAGTTACAGTGTCAGCAGGGCAGTCCTTCTTCAGTCCAAGCCAGATCTGTTCTGGGTGCTAGGGGTACCCCTTTTATGCCCAGAAAGTGGCCTCAGCTCAGTGGAGATCGCAGTCAATAGCTAATGGGTTACCAGGTCCCTTCCTGCCTGAAGACCACTTCCGGTGAAGTGTGGCATCTAGCTATCCTAGTGTGCTCTATTCTGCTCACTCCAAAGATGTTGGGGCCAATCGCTTGGTGTGTAGAGCTCTGTAGCCCGCCCTACATGTGAGGCTACCTTTGGGCTAAACGCCCGTAGAAGAACCGTCCTTGCCAGTGTTTCCCCTCTCTGTCCCGAAGCCAGCCTGTCTACCCCAACAAATGAGTAGTCCCTCTCTAGTGTATTCACCATTTGCCCTTCAAAAGCGGCTTCTCTTTTGAAGCTTGCCTTGGGCGAACACCCTGTGAGGCTTCCTCCCAGGAGGAGGCAATGCCTCCCCAACGGCAGGCCTCTTTTTTCTACCTGTAATGGGAGCCATTTTCACGTCTTACCCAGGCGGGCAGAAGGCTGTCTTGAGGCAAGGCTTTGCAGATGCCATCTGGTAAACTTGAGCAACAGAGTGACAACTTTCTAAAAGTTGCGTGTGGCAACAAGTTACAATAATTTTGATTTGGGCATCAAGTCTAGCTTAATGTAATCAGTTGTCTGATACCTTGAAGTACCACCTTTGGTAGTCCCATTCAGAAATTAGCACAGCTGAGTTGTCAGCATGTAACTCTGTACCTGCCAGTGGAGCTACTAGTCTCCCTCAAAGTGAAAATGACACTTGTGGGTTTTACGGTCAGACATGTAAAACACATGTCTTACTTTCTAATATATTTTACCTTGCCTTAGGGCTTGATAGGTCGGTTTTTAGGGGTGACTTGTACACATTAAAAAGGGAGTCTGGTCTTTGCCACTGCTTAAAATGGCAAAGTAGAGTTAGCAGCTTTAAACTGCCCTTCCAGTTTGCAGTGGCAGACTAGGAGTCATGTTTTACTTTGTCCTACTCAGGGTGGCACAACAAGTGCTGCAGTCCCTGAGGAGACACTCTAACTTTCAGGCCCTAGGCTCATCTGGTATCGTATACTAGGGACGTAGAAGTAAGTTAGCCTATGCCAATTGGGTGTTAGCCATTCAAACATACACGTTTAAGGGTCAGGGCGCTCACACTGGGGACTGGTTAGCAGGCCTCAGTGCCCTCTCAGAGTTGGAAAACCAGCAGCATCAGTCCAAAACTTAGGAGGTGACCATACAAAAAGAGGCATTTCCTTACATGCCCTCCCTCCAAAAAGAAAGGTGATAAGCTACTAACCTTATCCTGGTAGTTCTCATCATTTAAGTGGAATAACCTGGACAGGCCATCTGTATTGGCATGGTCCGTCCCAGGTCTGTGTTCCACTGTAAAGTCCATAATCTGTAGGGAAATGGACCCCCTCAACAGTTTGGGGTTCTCTTTTCTCATCTGCATTAACCACCTGAGAGGCCTGTTGCACCTGAATCTGCTGGACCTGGGAGAGCCATTGGAGTGTGGTTTGGTCGCCCAGAAGGAGAGTTATAGCTAAATGAAGGAAACTGATGAATCTCTTGTGCCCGGTGACCAGTAGCCAGTGGCAACTTGGCTTTTGCTTGACCAAATAGGACTTCGAGGAACAACAACCTCTTTGGCCAACGCTGCCACACCAGGAGCGTAGACTGAGGTGTGGCCCCAGGAAGGCCCCCTTCGACTGCACAGTATCTTCACCATCCTGTATCCCTTGCAACAGGACCACTCCATAGAAGCCAAGGGACCACTGACACTGGAACTGGACTGGAGACTGCTTTTCTTGTTAAGGTAACTGTTTCTTCAGACCTTACTGGTCCTTTTGACTGGATACCAGCTGGAGTTGGTTGCCCAAAGTAACTCTAACTAACCGCATGCCACAGTGACTATGTTTAAAAAAAAAAAAAAAAAGTTCCAAGTGTCAAATTAGTTGAGTATGCCAATGCTTGTTCGCGGTTTAGTGAAAAGATTTAAAAGTGAGAGAATTTATGTAACAATCCTGCTGAGTACCCATGTGCGAGGAGAGGGTGGTATTTGTTATTTTTTCTAGCACACAACAAAAATGAAGTGTGCTGATGTTTCAGAATATATCAGAATTATTCAAGTACAAATGAAGCACATTTTCTTTGTAATATTTGAAGTGTGGTGGAAACAAATATTTGAAACACATCAATACACTAGGTGATGACATTTCCAAACATCGTTTGTGTGCAGTAAAATTGTATGTTGGTGCAAATGTAATAGTCATTTCAATTGAAAATGTGTTGTCTGTAGTGGTAGTGCGCTACCACACCAGGCATACTCCACACTACACTACTCCACTTTACACCACTACTCTCTACTCCCCTCTGTTCCCTTTCTCTCTGTCACGCCACTACATTCTACGACAATCCACTCTACGACACGCGACTCATTCTCACTCCACTCTTCACCATTTGCTTCATGACATCACACCACTCTACGCCCCTCCACTCTACCCCCCTCCACTCTACCCCCCTCCACTCCACACCACTTACCCCACTTCACTTCAATTTACCCCACTCCACTTCACTACAATCTACCCCAATCTACTCTCTTCCAATCTACTCCACTTCAGTCTACCCTACTCCACTGCAGCTTACCCAACTTCAATCTTCCCCACTCCACGACAATCTATCCCAGTGTACCCCATTCCACTCAAATCAACCCCGCTCCACTCAATCAACCCTGATCCTCTCCAATCTACCCCACTCAATCTACCGCCCTTCCCTCCAATCCAATCTAACCCAATTTACCCTACTCCATTCCAGCTCATCCCAATCTACTCTACTTCAATCTACCCCAACCCACTCCATCCCACCCCAATCTACCCCACTCCACCCAAGTCCAATCTACCCTACACCACTCCAATTTACCCTGCCCCACTCCAATTTATGCCACTCTACTTCACTCCAATCTGCTCCACCCTACCCCACTCTAATCTTCCTCAGTCTACCCACTCCAATCTCCACTCCAGTCTATCCAACTCCACACTATTCAAGTCTGTCCAACCCCACTCTACTTCCGTCTGCCCCACTCCACTCTATCCCAGTCTACCCCACTCCAGTCTACCACAATCTACCCTACTCCCCTCCAATCTACCCCACTTCAATCTACCCCAACCCCACTCCACTGTACCCTAATCTAACACACTCCACTCCAGTCTACCCTACTCCCCTCCAATCTACCTCACTTCACTACAGTCTACCCCATTCCACTCGTGTCTATCCCACTCTTCTTCAATATACCCCACTCCAATATACCATACTCCACACCACCCTGTCTACCCCACTCCAGTCTACCCCACTCCATTCTACCCCACACCACTTCACTACAATCTACTCCAATTTGCCATACTCCACTCAAATCTATCCCATTCGGCTCCAATCTAACCCACTCCACTCCACCCCAATCCATCTCACTCTAATCCACCCACTCTAATGCACCCCACTCCAATCTACCCCACCCCACCCCATTCCACCCTTCTCCAATCTACCCCAGTCTACTCCACTCAAATCTACTCCACACCAATCTATCCCAGTCTACCCCTCCCGACTCCAATCTAAACCACCCCATCCCACTCTACCCCACTCCACTCTATCCCGCTTCACTCCCCTCAAATCTATCCCACTCTAATCCACCCCACTCTATTCCAATCTACCCTACTCTACTCCACTCCAGTCTATCTCACCCCACTCCACTCTTCCCCACTCCACTCTTCCCATATCCACCCCACTTCACCCTTCCACAATCCACCCACTCCACTCTACTCCAATCTACCCAATATATCCCATTCCACTCTACCTCAATCAACCCCAATATTCCCCATTCCACTCTGCCTCAATTTACCCAGATCTACCTCACTCCTATCTACCCCACTCCAACCTACGCCACTCCACCCCAGTCTACCCCAATCCACTCCAATTCAATGTACCCACCCCAATCTACCATGCTAATCCACCCCACGTCTAACTACCCCACTCAACACCAATCTACTCCACTCAACTCTAATCAACCCCACTCAACTTTAACCCACTCCAGTCTATCCCACCCCACACTACCCAACTCAAATCTATCCCACTCTGATCCACCCACTCCAACCCACTCCACTTTACCCCACTCTATACCAATCTACCCTACTCTACTCCAGTCTACCCCACCCCACGCCAAATCTACCCTACTTCACTCTTCCCAAATCCACCCCACTCCAACCTTCCCCTATCCAGCCACTCCACTCGACCCCATTCTACCCACTCTACTCCAATCTACCCAATATATCCCATTCCGCTCTACCTCAATCAACCCCAATATTCCCTATTCCACTCTACCTCAATTTACCCTGATCTACCTGACTCCTATCTACCCCACTGCAACCTACCCACCCCACCCCAGTCTACCCCAATCCACTCCAAACTACCCCAATTCAGTGTACCCCACCCAATCTACCATTCAAATCTACCCCACTTCCCCACTTCTAACTACCTCACTCAACTCCAATCTACTACGCTCATCTCCAATCGACCTCACTCAACTCCAGTACAATCTGCCCCAATCCAGTCTACCTCTCTCAACCCCAGTCTACCCCACTACAATTTACAATATTTTACCCTGCTCCACTCTACCCCAATTTACCCCCCTTCAGTGTACCCCAATTTATCCCCCGTCAGTGTACCCCACTCCAGTCTACTCTACCCCACCCCACTAACTTTTAGCCATGCTGAACAGCAGCCACACTGGTATACAACATGGCTAAAACACGTTGCCAAACCAATAGCTCTTGCGTAGGCGAAACCTATTGGCTAGTAAATCCCCTTTTTAGGTTGAGCCAAGGCTGCGCGCATGGGCTGTCTGCGAGACATGCTGTATTCACTATGTGAGCTTTCATTCCGCCCCTCGCTGCTGATTTGTTAATCTGCCAGTTGTTCTGAAAAACTTGCTTCTATGTGGTTTGTTTTACTTATATGTCCTTCCTTCTCGTGACTAGTTCCCTCCCCTGGAGTATTGACCTATTACTAGTCCCTTTCTCTGTAGTGTTTTTCTTTTTGGGTTTGCGCAGTCATTTTTTTGTGTTTTGTTTTCATTAAGCCTGTGCGTGATACATGGTTTTGTTAAGCTTGTGCGCGATGCGTTTTAAGCTTTTCTTTCTATAATATGCTATCTTGGTTTAGCAAGGCTTTCTTATGCCTACTGCGTTTTTATATATATATATATATATATATATTTTTTTTGCAAAGGCTCCTGTTTTTCGTATGTTGTTTTTGCTACGGCGCCGACATTTTAAGGAGACAATAGCTTGGCCTTCACGAAGAGAATGCACTGGAATTTCATTAGTTAACCCTTTGCACAAAAACAGTTCGTTTTTCTTTCTGATAAACCCCCTCCCCTGAGTGGAAGATATCCAGAGAGCCAGCAGGCTGGCTGCCTGGATAAGTCATGAGCAGATTCCCTCCCCCCCCCCCCCCCCCACACGCCTTTCACTCCACTGGCTGGATCCTTTCCCTGGAACTATTGTGTTGGACTTCCAGCAGCTTATTTTCTAGCTCTTTACTTAAGTAAACGAATTGAGTTCACCGTTGAATGTACCAAGTACGGTTGGGAGATGTGCCCAGAGTGAATCTTTCAGCTCCCTTTCTTAGCAGTTAGTGGTAGACTACAAGCCATCATCTTTCAAGAAGCCTCCAGCAGAGTCAAGTAGGGCTGGCACTGAGTTTGTCATATGCACCCGCCTGCAACACTTGTATATCACTAGAAAAACCTAACGACTTAATTATAAAGCCAGCCATCCCCTGTTTTTAGCCAGAACACCACTTTCAGGCTTGAAGTTGCCGTTCTTTTCTCCTTGTTAACTGAGTCGATGGATGGATGTTTCCAGTGTTTTTGGGGGATAATTTGTCCTCAACATCCTGTTTTTTTCCCTGTGGCATAAATAATGTGGAGTCCAGTAGGGCTGGAGCGGAGTCTGTCTGATTTACCAGTCTTTAATGGACACATGCCGTTTGAGAAGATTCCAAATGGTCCCACGCGGTCTCAGTTTTTTAATGAACCTTTTTAGGTCTCGCGCCTAGCGTTGCAGTGCGCAGCACTGCTCGCGCCGCACTGCTCGCGCAGCGCGAGACCTCTAGAAAGGGCTTTAGAAAGCTAACCACACGCTCGTGCGTGTGGTTTTGCTTTCCGCGGCTGCCATTGGCTTTCGCGTGCTTTTTTTTACAAAATCCAGCACGCAATTGGGCAAAGGTGGGCGCATGTCCCGCCTTTGCTCCGCCCATTCCCGTCGGTGGCCAGCACGCGCAGCAGCGCACGTTCGTCTCGCTGCTGCTGCCGCGCTCCCTCCCCCGCTCCTCTGTGGTGCGTGCGCACCACTGGTTTCGCGTTCGGCTCCTCTGTGGTGCGCGCGCACCACAGGTTTTTTAAAATGGTTCTGTAAAGTGCGAGTCCGGTACAGAGAAATTGCAGAAACGCACCAGCGGACTAAGTTTGCTCTCCGCTTTGTATTCATCTCCTCATGAATGTGCACAGGAGGTCAAGTTATTGAAAATATTTACAACATGTAGTTATGTGGCTCCGTGTCGCTTACTACTGTATTCTTGGCCTGACTTTACCTAAGGGAAAACGCTTTTATTAATCGATTGTATTATCTCCTACCAGTCAGTCTCTTCTGCAACAATGATACGACTGTCTGGGCTACGCTGGAGATGGCACTGAAGGTAGCGCGTTGGCAGACACGTCTACAGACGGCTAGTCCGTTCTCGATGTCGACGGTACTCTGGAATACTGTTGCTGTCCCAGTGTAGCTGGACATTGACCATCAGCAGACCATGGATTCGATGCCGGGCGAGGATCCTACTCTACCTCTGGACTTCAATGGCAGGTGAGCGAACATTCGGGTGTCTTCTCGGTGAAGTTTCTAGCTCCCCACTTTTCACTGCTGCTAATGTTTTTCACCTCCTGTTTTCCTTGGTGGTGCAGTCTCTTACATGCATTGCCATAGTCCCTGTGCCTTTTGCCCCATCTTCACCCTCTGTTTAGAGTGTGCCTGTTAACTTCGCTTTTTTTCTAAACTTGCGCGTCGCCTGCTCCCCTTTGCATCCTCGTGGACTGGTCACCTCTCACGCACCCTTTGCTGCTCATGCCACTGTTCACTCCAAGGTGCTCGGTGCCCACTTTCAAATTGTGATCCTTCATCCTCATCAACGATCCACTGTAGCGCATATCGTCATTGTCCACTCCATTCCACAGTGCCTGCCACGTCTCTCTCCATCACCGCCCGCCACCTTTACTGCACTCATCACCCCCTGCAATGCTTGTCCTCCCCACCCATTGCCAGGATGTCACATTTTACCATCACCGTCTACCATGACAGGTACCAACACTCACGACTTACTATGCTCAGTATCTCCCGTCACGCATTAGCTCAGCTTTGCTTGCCTATGACTTTCTAGAACACATTGGTGCCTGTGTATCTCTTGACCCTACGGCGCTTGCCATGCCAGTCAGTCTCTGCGGAATTCATGCATGAAGGCTCACACCCATCAGTGCCAGCACTAAGGTTTTCTACATTGTCCCGCCCCGTCCCCAGCCTTAAGCGCCTGTTGTGTCTCGCGCATCAATCTGTAGTGCTCCTTTCAACCACTTATCTGCAGTTGATTTTTTATCTTATCTCCTTCCTCCTACCTACCTCTTCGCAAGAGGTGCCAGACCTGCACGGAACTCTAAATATGCAGACACTTTTTGGCTACAGACCAAGCAAAGGTGACTTATTCTGCTAGCCACCTTCCTACGTGTAACTGTACCCTTGACCATCTGGTGCCTACTCTTGTGCTCTATTATTCATGCACCAGCCGGCATTAAGGCGCAGGGTGTGAGCTCATTCATACCAGTGTAATGCCTGCCATGTAAACACATAGGGTGGATATTGTTATTTAATGTTGACTGTGGCAACGTATTCTTCTCACATTAATTAGTCGTGTGCATGTATTTTAATGGCATCGTGAAGCTAAGGAGAGTGGTAGTGAAGATTTAAGAAAAAATAGTGTGTCTCTTAAACTGAGATGCAGTTATCGATCAGTATTGTTTTAAAAGCCGTTTTAATAATGGAAGCTGACCCGTGCAAACGTGGGAGGCAAAGACAATGAGCAGCGCGCAATTTGGTCTGTATTTACAAGGGTCTTCGGAAGTGTGGCATTGCCTCAAACCACTTTGGCATTATTGAGTCCATGTTTAGCATTCCGATAATTATTTGCCTGTCATGCTGGTGTCCGCCGAGGACATAATGATGATTATACCTGGACGAATGTGAATATATTTGGCATTAGAAAACTTTCAATAGGGTTCCCTGGCAAAATGCTTATTCTTAACGACAAGACAGAAGTGTCCTGAAGCACGTTAGTTAATATTTTTATACTATGAGGTGGAGTACATGCAATGTGACTGAAACATAAATTTCTATAACTTATAGATACTCCTGACGAAGGTTTTCTAACCGAAATGCATTGAGTAGGATGTGAATCGAATCTTATGGAGGACTTGAAATTCGCTATATGTTCATGCATAGGCCTGGATGGGCAATACATCGAACAATTAAATGCTAAAAAATCAACGAATTTTACATCTTTTGACGTGATGGATAAAATGTGGGAAAATAAGGACAAATAATGAGAAAATAAAACTGAACAAAATTTGATTACTATGGTGGATGAGTATTACTTTGGGATACCAATGTGTATACGGCTGTGCAACCCACGTACCTGCTAAACCAGCGGGCCACCACTTTTGAATGAAAATGCTTATTCTTGCCATATTTTCGGCATCCCTGGTGTAATGCTACCATCCCTTGTGAGTGCCATTGAGTTGGGTAACAATAAACATCTGTTATTCAGCGCCAGGATACCCTTTGGGTGAATGTGCGCTTTACAAATACACATTTTATGTTATGTTGTTTATTTCTCACTCCCCTATGGGGATACCAGTGGGTACTGAACTGTTGAACTCCAGTAGACCACTCTCCTACCTCATGCACCGGACACTGGTCACATTACCAGACATCACCAAAGTGACCCCCAAATCCAACATTTTCTGGACTTCTGTCCTGATACAGTCCCTGACATGGTCAGGTTGCCTATAAATCTTATTTTTAATAGGCAGACTGTCCCCAGTGTCCACTTCATGAGTGCACCAGGTGGTCTGACTTGGAGTCAGAGAGAACATATGCCGCGCTTTATTTTACTTTGACATGGAGCATTTCCATTGGCAGGCCGCGCTTTATCTTCAAGTATGGTGGCCACGCCTTTCTACTTCTCCTAATCATGGGAAGAAGTAGCAGTGCCTGCCTAGATCGAGGTGGGCTGTTATTGTTCATGTTTGTGCAAATCTCTGTGGTGCACCCAGCGGAGCAGAGCAGGGCCAGACACTGCAGCTCTGAAATAGTAAAGGTGAGTTGGTAGCAATACACTTGTACTTGTTAAAATCTTTTGTGATACTTTACATTTTCCAACTTTCAAAGTCAATATTTTTTTAAAACAAAAGAAATGCAATGTGTCTTTCATAGAGCGAAGACACACAAGGCAGGCATGGCGAAACATTTAAATTGTAAAGTTAGACTAATAACTTACTTTACCACAAGATTTTTGCCTCTATCATAAGTCCTTGTGTCCTTGTGTAATGTAACTGGTGCTCATGTAAAGCGCTCCAATACCTTCGGGCGAGTAAGCGCTACATACATTTGCAAAAAAAGTCATTTTAAAATTTTGCCTCTTTTGGAGTATTGTGTGAACTCTTTGAGACGTGGGCAGAGGAAGGGAGGAGTTAGGTGTAATCTTATGTCCTTCAATGCTATCACTTAAGTGGCTAAACATTCCAAACCTCCAGAGTATTGTAACCAAAGTTCGAATACTCAGCTGTGCCTTTTGCTACACAGCATCATTACTCGATACCTCTTGCCTTCACATATTCTGTCACTATGAGTGAAATTCGCGCTCAAGGTCTGTTTCTGCACCAACACGTCTTGAGTGCGTGTATGAGCATCCTCTTTCAATGTATACCCGGAAGTAGCTGTAGCTTACTGAACCGAGAGCTCATATCTGTTTTTCGTAAACATTATCCTTTTTCCACTATATGTATATTAGTCGGTTCCCATTCCAATATGGCTTCTCGGCAGGCTTAATAATGCTGTTGCAAGATGGCCTGCATCCGGTTGACAATCTGTAGGCTTGTGTTTATGTCTTTTTATGCATCTGCCTGCTTCTCTGTTTCTGTTCGCATGTTTCTGTGTGTGTGTTTACCTGGATGTCTGTTTGTGTAATTCATGGCCTTTGTCAACAAGGCAGTCCTCTATTCTGTCCTTCATTTATGGATACAAGCATCGCTGTGAAGGTGCTGCATATGGAATTGTTGGTTTGGGGCTGGCGTACTTTAGTCCGAGGCTTCCGGGCAGCACAGACCATGGTGCTACAGAGCCAGCAGTGTCATGCCCTCCTTTATTAGCGCTCTGCCTCCATCAGTCCCTTCATCCAGCATACATGGTCCCATATGTAACATATTGCAATAGTGCCTAGGAACAGCACAGGCCCGATCCTATTAATATGCCCTCTCACAGTCACATTACAATTAATAGATACACCCCAACTGATACTGACGTATTTATTTTACAAATACTCTCTGCTTCTTTGGTTTACTTTTGGCCAATCACTGTGTAAGAGAGCATCCCGGCAGTCCATCCCACGCTGCTCCCTGCTTCCTCCCTTGGTAGGTAAGAGACATTGCCATTTACAATGCCAATAGCTCTAACTTGAAAAAATGCGAGACCTATTGCATTTACAATGCTTGTTAGGTCGAGCCTCGAGTAGCGCGCAAGCGCTGCTCTGCGAGACTTTATGTAAGGGGCTTTTGAAAGCTGACCACACGCTCGTGCACAATGGCCTTTTCCCTGCGGTTACCCGCACGTTTCAGGCACAATGCACAAGCGTGTGGTCAGCTCAGCACGCTGCCGCGCTCGCTCGCCCCCGCTCCTCTCTGATCCGGCACGGGTCAGTGCCACGCCGTGCTGCGTGTACAAAGGCTGCTTGTTTAAATTGGGAGTGTCGAGGTGCATTTACAGTGAACATGGAGGAGAGACCGAATGAAGAAAACAGTACGCAGAGGGGTGAACTTGCAGCAGCACTTCCTCCTCGGGCATAATCTGGCAGAGGCTCATCCCTTTGTCATTTCAGGGAAGGTTGCAGACTGAATCTGATTAATGGTGTATAAGAATCATGCTCCTGAACTTTTGTCACGGAGAGACAACTCTATCTGCAACTATTAGCTGCAACATACACATAAATAACGTGACATTCACTGAGTCTTCCTAGACTACAGAGCTGACCAGTAAAGTAGGTGTGGTCTTGGGGGGGGTGGGGGAGTGCATCGTTGGGGGCACTTGGCACTATTAAGAATTTGAAAGCAATTTTTTTTTAAATGACCCGACGTGCAGCTAAAACGAGTACAGATTAAAAGTACTGCGGAGGAGCAGGTACCGTAATCGCCTGTTAGTGTTAGTTACTTACACGGGTCATCCGTGAATTAACCTCGGACCAGGTTCGTCTTCTGTTGTTGATCATTTAAAGGATGTCATTTGTCAATAATATTAGCGCTTCCGGATCGCGTTTTTCTGCACGGCATCTTAAAACTGAATGTCTGTTTCCATCACCGCTGCGAAACCCCCTGCAGGGGGGGCCACAAAGGAGCAGGCTGCCTAAAATGGCTTTCACTCACATCCATAGTTTTAATTTCATCAGGAAGACCCCATTATGTAAACTCCCCCCTTTCCTGTGCTTTTGTTTTTTACACATTGGTTTCATGCCCTTTATTGTGCATGCTTTATTATGGGCAGCAGCCATGCTTTAGCACACAGCATTGGCCTCTTGGGGAGGCCGCATGTATTTCTTTTTTCTGCGCTATACACCTCGGAGCTGAAGGGAACCAGTCTGCCCCTGTCGCCACTGGGAAACCCACTGGACGTATCTGCTGCATGGCTAAACTTATAAGGTCCCAAAGGCGAGACCTATTGGCTATGCCAATGCTTGTTAATGGCTTCCTGTTAAACCCACAGAATATAAATCTCGTGCAACGCAATTAGGATATCAGAATGCACGGATTTTGTGCAGTGTATAAGAGGCCAGCTCTTAGTCACTTCTTAACAAAGTATGGAGACCTGGTGGTCTAATCCCCACTCTGCCTGGCTCGCCGTTCTAGCTTGTGAATATCGTGTTGACGCCACTACTTAGGCTGACGGGTGTTTTTGACTGTTAGTACATCTCCAGAGCATCTGAAGTCATCCCTACGAGGTCTTAAAGTCAACTACTTTAAAAGCTCTGAAGTGAGGACATTTTGAGTGCTGTCATTAGGCAAGACTATGGCTTTGTTTTCATGGGTTGACTACTTGGCCACTGTACCTGGCCACTTCTGCATGTAGTGTTTGGTATCTTGACTGTGTGGATGGAATATATTTTTGGAGGGGATTATCAAAATGTATATTTATTTAGCTTACATTGATAGTGTTTCCTCTAATGTTAGGATTCGGCTGTTCAATACTCTTGCAGTCGCCCACAGAATGTTATAGTGCTGTTGACACTACCTCTGCACCAGCGCACCAGCACCTCCGAACCAGTGCAGCACCACCACATCAGCATCATTTAGCACCCCCACAGCATCACTCAGCACCAGTGCAGCATTTCCTCAGCATCACTCAACACCACCAGAGCTCCACCTCGGCATCAGCACAGCACCACCTCTGCATCAGTGCACCACCACCAGCGCAGCACCAACTCTGCACCAGCGCCGCACCACCACAGCATCAGTGCAGCACCAACTCAGCACCAGCGCAGCAGCAACTTAGCACCAGCGCAGCACCACTTCAGCAATAGAGCAGCACCAGCACCAACACAGCATGACTCTGCATCACCTGAGCACCAGCACAGCATCATCTGAACACCAGCAAAGCATCATTCAGCATCACCTCAGCACCACCTCCGCACAAGCACACCAACTCAGTATCACTCGGCACCAGTGCAACATCAGCACAGCACCACCTCAACAGTGCACCACCACCAGTGCAGCAACAACTCCGCATCAGCGCAGCACCACCTTAGCACAGCACCGCATCACTCAGCATCAACGCAGCACCACCACCTCAGCATGACTCAGCACCACCATAGCATCACTCAGTACCACCGCATAAGCACAGTACCAGTGCAACACCACTTCAGCACAGCACCAGCACTGCACCAGTGCAGCACTACCTTATCACCAGTGCACCACTACCTGTGCATCAGTGCAGCACCACCGCCTCCACACAGCATCACTCAGCGCCACCACAGCATCACTCAGCACCAGCAGAGCACCACCTGACCATCAGCGCAGCACCACCTCAACACCAGTGCATCAGTGCAATACCACCGCAGCACCAACTCGGCATTAATCAGAACACCACCACCTCAGCACCAGTGCAACACCACATCCGCACCACCACAGCATTAGCACCACTTCAGCAGTACCACCGCGGCACCACCTGAGCATCACTCAGCAGCACCTGAGCACCACCACAACACCAGCACAGCAGCACCTCCGCATCACTCAGACCAGCACCACCACAGGACCACCTATGCACCAGTGCAGCACTACCTCACTACCAGCGCAGCACTACCTCAGCATCAGTGTAGCACCACCATGTCAGCATCAGCGCAGCACCAGCACCTCAGCATCAGCGCAGCACCATCGCATCCTCATTCGGCACCAGCTCATCTCCTCAGCCTCACTCCATAGCACCACAATCAGCATTAGCCCAGCACCATCTCAGCACAGTACCAACTCACCACCAGCGCAGCCCCACCACAGCATCTGTGTAGCACCACCTCAGCACCAGCACAACACCACCCCAGCCGCTACTCCACATCAGTGCATCACCACCTTAGCATCAGCGCAACAAGACCTCAGCACCACCTCAACATCTGCACAGCACCACCTCAACATCTGCACAGCACCACCTCTGCATCAGTGCACCACCACCAGGGCAGCCCCACCTCAGCAGCAACTCTACTCCACTACAGCATCAGCGCAGCATCACTCAACACAGCATCACCCAGCACAGCACCACCTGCGCATCAGTGCTGCAACACCTCAGCACCTGTGCATCAGTGCAACACCAGCTCAGCACCACCTCAGTACCAGCACAGCACCACCTCTGTACCAGTGCAGCACCTCCTCACTACCAGTGTACTACTACCTCAGCATCAGTGCAGCACCACCACCTCCGCATCAGTGCAGCATTACTGAGCGCCACCACAGCATCACTCAGCACCTCCTGAGCACCACCGCAGCATCAGCGCAGCACCACCTCAACACCAGTGCATTGGCGCAGTAGCACCACCTCAGCATCAGTTCACCACCTCAGTAGCACTACCTGAGCGTCACTCACCATCACCTGAGCACCACCACAACACCAACACAGTGCCACCTCTGCATCATGCAGCACCAGTGCAGCACTACCTCAGCACCAGTGCAGCACCACCTGACTACCAACGCAGCACTACATCGCTACCAGTGCAGCACTACTGTAGCATCAGTGCAGCACCCCCACCTGAGCACCAGCGCAGCAGCACCACCTCAGCATTACTCACCATCCCTGCACCAGTGCAGCATCACCTCACTACCTCACCTCACTACCAGCGCACCACTACCTCAGCATCAGTGCAGCATCACCACCTCTGCATCAGCGCAGCACCAGCACAGCATCACTCAGCACTACCTCATCACCGCAGCATCAGTGCCTTAGCATCACTCAGCAGCACCTGAGCACCACATGAGCAGAGCACCACCTCAGCATCACTCAGCCCCACGTCAGCACCAGTGCAGCACCACCATAGCACCAGCACAGCACCACCTCTGCACCAGTGCAACACTACCTTACTATTTGCACAGCTCTACCTCAGCATCAGTGCAGCACCACGACCTCAGCACAGCATCACTCAGCGTCACCATAGCATTAATCAGCATCACTCAACCCCACCACGGCACCACCACAGCACCATCTCGGCATCAGCACAGAAGCATCTCGGCATCAGCACAGAAGCATCTCGGCATCAGCACAGAAGCATCTCGGCATCAGCACAAAACCATCTTGGCATGAGCACAGAACCATCTCGGCATGAGCACAGAACCATCTCGGCATGAGCACAGAACCATCTCGGCATGAGCACAGAACCATCTCGGCATGAGCACAGAACCATCTCGGCATGAGCACAGAACCATCTCGGCATGAGCACATAACCATCTCGGCATGAGCACAGAACCATCTCTGCATGAGCACAGCACCACCTCAGCATCGGCACAGCACCACCTCAGCATCAGCACAGCACCACCTGAGCGCTACCACAGCATCACTCAGCACCACATGAGCACCACCTCAGCATCAGCACAACACCACCTTTTCATAGTGCACCACCACCAGTGCAGCACCAACTCAGCATCAGCACAGCGCCACCGTAGCACTACCTCTGCATCAGCTCACCACCAGTCAGCGTCACTCATCACCACTTAAGCAGCACCACCGCAGCACTACGTGAGTATCACTCAGCACTTGAGCACCACCTCAGCATCACTCAGCCCCACCCAGCGAAGCACCACCTCCACACATCACCACATCACCAGCCCAGCACCATCGCTGCACCAGTGAAACACTACTTCACTACCAGCACAGCACTACCCGAGTCTCAGTGCAGCACCACCACGTCAGCACAGCATCACTCCGCACCACCTCACCACCAGCGCATCTGCTCTGCATCACTCAACACCGCCACAGCACTACCTCAGTATCAGCACAGCACTATCTCCGCATCAGCACAGCACCACCTCTGCATCAGTGCACCACCACCAGCACAGCCCCACCTCAGCACCAGTGCATCCTCACCTCAGCACCAGCGCATCCCCACCTCAGCACCAGCGCATCCCCACCTTAGCACCAGTGCAACCCCACCTCAGCAACAATTCAGCACCAGCGCATCCCCACCACAGCATCAGTGCAGCACCACCTCAGCACCAGCACAGCACCACCACAGCATCACTCAGCACAACATGAGCACCACCTCTGCATCAGTGCAGCACCACCTCAGCATCAGCACAGCACCATCTCAGCATCAGCACCACCTCTTCACAGTGCACCACCACCAGTGCAGCACCAACTCAACATCAGCACAGCACCATGTCAGCATCAGCACAGCACCACTTCAGCACCAGTCAGCGTCACTCAGCACCACTTCAGTAGCACTGCCTAAGCATCACTCAGCAGCACCTGAGCACCACCACAACACCACAGCATTACTCAGCACCACCGCATAAGCACAGCACCAGTGCAACATCACTTCAGCACCAGCACTGCACCATCCCAGCACCACCTCACTACCAGCGCACCACTATCTATGCATCAGTGCAGCACCACCACCTCAGCCTCAGCACAGCATCACTCAGCACCAGCACAGCAACACCTGACCATCAGTGCAGCACCACCTCAACACCAGTGCATTGGTGCAATACCACCTCAGCATCAATCAGAGAACCACCACCTCATCACCAGTGCAACACCACATCCGCACCACCACAGCATCAGCGCAGCACCACTTCAGCACCAGTCAGCGTCACTCAGCACCACTTCAGCAGTACCACCGCAGCACCACCTAAGCATCACTCAGCAGCACCTGAGCACCAAAACAACACCAGCACAGCAGCATCACTCAGACCAGCACTACCATAGTACCACCTCTGCACCAGTGCAGCACTACTTCAGCATCAGTGCAGCACCACCACAGCCTCACTCAGCAGCAGCTCATCTCCTCAGCCTCAATCAAGACCACCATAGCACCACCTCAGCATCAGCCCAGCAACATCTCAGCACAGCACCACCTCTGCATCAGTGCACCACCACCAGCGCTGCACCAACTCAGCAGCAACTCTGCACCACCTCAGTATCAGCACAGCATCACTCAGCACACCATCACTCAGCACCAGCACAGCACCACCTGAGCACCACCGCAGCAACACCTGAGCACCAGCACAGCACCACCACCTCAGCATGACTCCGCACCAGCACAGCACCACCTGAGCACCACCGCAGCATCAGCGCAGCAACACCTCAGCACCTGTGCATCATTGCAATACAAGGTCAGCACCACCTCTGCACCAGCACAGCACCACCTCTGCACCACTTCTGCACCTCCTCACTACCAGTGAACTACTACCTCGGCATCAGTGCAGCCCCACCACCTCGGCATCAGCGCAGCACCACCTGAGCACCAGCACATCAACACCTCAGCCGCAACTCGGCATCATTGCGTCACAAGCTTAGCATCAGCGCAGCACCACCTCAAGATCTGCACAGCACCACCTCAACATCTGCACAGCACCACCTCTACATCAGTGCACCACCACCAGCGCAGCCCCACCTCAGCATCAATGCTGCACCACTTCAGCATCAGCGCAGCATCACTCAGCACAGCATCACTCAGCACCAGCACAGCACCACCTGAGCAGCAGCTCAGCAACACCTGAGCACCAGCACAGCACCACCAACTCAGCATGACTCAGCACCAGCACAGCACCACCTGAGCACCACCGCATCAGCGCACCAACACCTCAGCACCTGTGCATCAGTGCAACACCAGGTCAGCACCACCTCTGCACCAGCACAGCACCACCTCTGCACCAGTGCAGCACCTCCTCACTACCAGTGAACTACTACCTCAGCATCAGTGCAGCACCACCACCTCAGAATCAGCGCAGCACAGCATCACTGAGCGTCACCACAGCATCACTCAGCACAAACTCAGCACCTCCTGAGCACCATCGCAGCATCAGCGCAGCACCACCTCAGCACCAGTGCATCGGTGCAGCACCACCTCAGCATTAGTGTAGCACCACCTCAGCACCAGTCAGCATCACTCAGCACCACCTCAGCAGCTCCACCGCCTGAGCATCACTCACCAGCACCTGAGCACCAACACAGCACCACCTCTGCATCATGCAGCATCAGTGCAGCACCACCTGGCTACCAGCTCAGCACTACCTCGCTACCAGTGCAGCACTACCGTAGCATCAGTGCAGCACCACCACCTGAGCACCAGTGCAGTAGCACCGCCTCAGCATTACTCACCACACCTGAACCAGTGCATCATCAGCTCACTACCAGCACACCACTACCTCAGCATCAGTGCAGCACCACCACCTCAGCATCAGTCAGCGCCACCACAGCATCACTCAGCACTACTTCATCACCACCGCAGCATCAGTGCAGCACCAATGCATCAATGCAGCATCAGTTCAGCATCACCGCAGTACCACTTCAGCACCAGTCAGCATCACTGAGCACCATTTCAGCAACACCACCACAGCACTGCCTGAGCATCATTCAGCAGCACCTGAGCACCATGGTATAGTCCAAAGCTCTGTTTTTAATATGAGATCAGGGCCTTCGGTGGTCATATCACTAAAAATACAAGATTTGAAAAAAATATTATTGTCTACGGGTGCTCGTGGAAGACCATTTTTATGGACTGGAATCTAGAGAATGCTAAAGTGAATCTGGTATTTTATTGACCTCTGCTGGTTGTTTTCTATCAAGACAGTTAAATAGAGGCAGTTGAACAAGCAGAATGCAATTCTGGTATTTTACTGACCTCTACTGGTCGTTTTCTATCAAGACAGTTAAATAGAGGCAGTTGAACAGAATAAAAGTCCTTAAGCGAAAGCAGACAAGTCCTAGGGATGATCTCCAGAGCCCACAAAGTACATACACATATAAGTATATACTAAAGTATATACAAGAGGTCTCGAAATCTCGACCTAAAAAAAAATAGCAACTATGGCTACGTTGTATAAGACATTGAAAATGCCTCCACTCTAAAATTATGAGACTGTGAAAGAACTATAACGAGCCTCTTTGAAGTTACTTCAAAGGCAGTGAAGGGTGGTACTGCTGCAGAGTTAAGATATTTTTTTTCCACCGAGGATGAGAGCAAAAATGGGCAGCCTGAAAGGGACCCGCCTCAGCATGTGCTTTTTAGAACTGCCGTTGCTGAGCACCGGCAGGCCCAGGCCCACTTAAAGCCTTCGTAGGAACGTTTCAAAAATCCCCAAGAGGGAAATTGGGAATGAGAGTAGTGAGCTGCCTCTGATTGTTTCCTCCCAGGTATATACCTTATAAACACACAAGGAATTAGTCAAAATGTAAGGCGAATCCTCACCCACCAACCTAGGTGGCATGCTTTGTTCATCTGGAATTATAGGGACGGATGGAATCCCTGTAGTACCTCTAAGTCCCTATACCTAGTCAATATGTCAGGAGGGTAACTCCCCTGATGTAGTGTTGCGTCACTGGGTGAACGCACTAGGTGGTACGCCGTTCAAGGTGTTCTCTTGTGAACGTCGTACCAGTTAATTTGTCCTGATATCTAGCATCAGGAAATTAATAAAAGCAACCCGTAAGGTGAGCGTGGTTTAGTTTGGGGCAATGAGGTTATGACAAAACCTGTCTGTGGCCCCTTTGTAACAGCTATGCTAGCGGCATTCTACACTGGCGATGAGGAGGCCACACCGAACCCCCCCACGCATGCCCGTGTGGCCCCCTCCGCAGGCTCTTTCAACGTCGGAGCAGCCTGCTTCGCCTGCCCGCCCAACTTACCGCAGCAAACACCCGACGGCCTGTTCCTTGGCCTACAGTGGTCCAGCATCAGCAGCCTATCGGAGCTGTCTTTTCCTCCTGGCAGCCGGCCTGAAGCCTGCTGAGACGCGGGAGGCCTCGCTGCAGTAGCTGGCCCTTTCTCTCAGCAGCCCCGCCTCCGATCAGAACACCCATCTGCTCCCCGGTCCCCAAAGAACCTTTCTCCCCAACACTTCTTCTGTATGGCAGCCCTTCTGGCTATTAAGGGGGCCCCTAGCGGCACCTGTAGGCCTCTGAGGCCCACTACATTCACATTCAAGGAGGCCCTCCTGTTGACACAGAGTTCCCGAGGTGCTACCTGAAGACTCCTGTGGAAGGTGTGTTCCATGTGCCAGACACTTGAGTCAACAAGGAATGTTAGAGATCATGCCTACAGCGATACCCCCTGCCTTGCAGCATGTTGGTGATGCCTGCAGTCTTGTCAACCGCAGCCAGCATATCCCGCCCCACGGTGTAACTACTTGCCCGCCCCTAACTGCCTGCTCTATCCCAATGGGCGACGTTGTGTGCAAACGCAAGCTGAGTGTGAGGTTCCCCTGGACCTGTCCCTTGACACAGCTACTCCTCCACTATATCTTCCATCCCACCACTGGTGCGTTCGCCATCACCAGGCCCCACGCTTGGTGGAAAACATAGGTGGAACGCCTTGAGACCTACTTTGAAGCCACGGATGAGAGGAATCGGCCCCTACTTCTTCACTTGGGCGGAGCTGATATACATAAGATCTCCAAATCGGTGGTTGAAGCTGGGCCCCCTCGCACGTACCCAACGCTGAAGAATGCCATCACTGTGCTTTTTGAAACCTACGCTAACCCCAACTATGAGCAATTCCTCCTCTGCCAGGCGAGGCAGAAACCAGACAAATCCGTGAATATCTTCTATAGCCGCCTGAAGGTACTAGCGAACACCTGCACATTACCTGATGAAGGGGACGAAGTTAGAGCGCAGTTCATACAGGGGCGCGTGTCAGTCACTGAAGCTCCTTGAACGCTTCTTACAGGTGCCTAATATGTCCTTGAGAGACATCCTGATCCTGGGGCAAGCCAAGGAGCTCAATCAGGTTCTGTCAAGGATAAGCCAGTCAATGTGATCCACAAAAAGCACCGCAAGTAGAAGCCAGAGTCAGCCAAACCGAGAGCATCAGGCCGACCCTGCGGATGGTGTAGAGGCCCATACCCCCATGCAGGTGACTGCCCAGCACGCAGGAAATCATGCTGTGCTTTAATTTTCTAAAGTTTGCCGCTCCACTGAAAGACGCACAGGAGCACAGCTGAAGCAGTTTGTCAGTGCTGTTACCCCTCAATCTGCCAAGCTAGTGGAGAGTGACATGGATGATGATGAGCAGGAGATGTTCATGTTGCGCAGGCTGTTGAGCCTCATCACATCACACCGCAGTCGATCCCCTCATGCCGCATTGACATTCAGGGCCAACCAGTCACAGCTCTCAATCAACACTGGAGCCTCCATAAATCTCATGGCAGCTAAGATTTACCACAAACTGTCTAGCTCGCCTACCAAGTTCAAGGTTCACGCCTTCAGCAACAAAGCACCACTACTACTCGAAGGAGTATTCCACACACAACAGTCGCACACAACACCACCTCGACGAAAGCCAAGGTCTATGTGCCCCGTTATGGGACTGGTTTTCTCCTAAGATGCCCTACCGCCAAGTATCTAAAGCTAGTACAGTTCACCTTCAGTGTACATGCCAACGATCTTGACAGACTAGTCAAAGAATTTGAACCCTCTTCAAAGGCACTGGCTGCTTAGAAGGAAAAGCAGTCTGCCTGCACATCAATTAATCTATTGCTCCAGTGGCGCTCCTGCATCGGTGAATAGTTTCGACTTTCGCCCCAAAGTGGAGAAAGAATTGAAACTTCTTAAAAAAGCCGGCATCATTGAGAAGATAGTTGGGCCAATCCCGTGGGTCTCCCCAATTGTGGTTGTGAAAAAGCCCAAGCAACCTGAAGCACTGTGAAGATCTGCATCAATATGAGAGTGCCCAACCTGGCAATCAAACATGAGTGCTACCTGACACCGACCATAAATTATATAATTGGGGAACTCTCAGGGTCGAAGTGGTTCTCCATGATGGACCTGCAGTCTGGCTATCATCAAATACCACTGCATCCAGGCTCTTGTCCTATAACCACATTCTCCACGAATGTAGGCCTCTGGCGATACACCTGTTTAAACTTTGGCATCTCCAGCGCTGCAAATGTCTTTCAGCACATAATTAAAGAGGTACTAACTGGTCTCCCGGGGGTGTTGAACATGAGTGATGACATCCCGGTACATGTTCTGATGCTGGACAGCTATTTCACTCTCCTTCGTGCTGTACTCACCAGACTGAAGGAACATGGGCTGACTCTCCACAGGGAGAAATGTGAGTTTCTGAGGACTAACATCTGTTTCTTTGGCTACTGTTTCTCCGACCGGGGTATCAGACCAGATACTGAAAAGATGATAGACATTTGAGATGCCCCAGCTCACACGTCTTTGTCAGGTGCCTGAAGCGTCTTCGGCATGGTCACTTATTGTGGGTGTTTCATGAATAACTTGTCACACATCACAGGCCCCTTTTGAGATCTCACCAAATCCTTTAGCCCATGGGTATGGGGCGAAGAGCAAGAGCAGGCTTTCAGAAACACCAAGGAAGCCCTGTCTGCCGACACAACACCGGTCTACTTCGACCCGAAGAATGACTCTCAGCTGGTGGTAGACGCCAGCCCCACAGGCCTGGGGGCAGTGCTAGCACAGCGTCAAAAGTGCGGAGAAAGGACCCAGGTCGTGCATGCAAGCTGAACTCTCATGCCGATGGAGCAAAGATGCTCCCAAATAGAGCTAGAGGCCATTGCGATTCATTGGCAGTTTTGGCACTTTAATATCAACCTGTATGGGCATCCCTTCACCATTTTCACAGACCATAAACCTCTCATTCCATTGTTCAGAGGGTCCTTAACCAAACCCCCTCCGAAGATCAAGAAATGGAGCTTCAGGAGCTCAACTTTACTGTTGAATACTGGCCAGGCACTCGCAACCCCGCAGATATTCTGTCCCGCCATGTTCGTCCTGCTACTCCCTCCGAAGCCAAAGAAGAGCAGGGCACTGAAGAATATATGTGACTTGTTGTCAACAGATCCAAGCCCCTCCTCATGTCCTCTTTGACATTGCGGTAGCCACAGAGAAGGATGACTGCCTGCAAATTGCCATCCAGGCAGTGCTAACAGGAGACTGGTGAACCCTTCATTGCCCCTCAGCACATCGCACCAGAGCGGCCACATTAACACTCCTCTCCTTGCACCATGTGCAACAAGAGCTATCTGTCACCGAAGAGGGCTGTCTGATGCGAGGGCCGCAAATAGTCCTCCCCAGTAGCCTGAGGCAGCGAGCCATCCTCCTCGCTCATAGGGCCCTCCAAAGGGTGGTCAAGTTGAAAAACAGACTGAGTAAACTGTGGTTTCCAGGCCTCAATCAGCGAGTGGAAGAAGTCGTCGGGGATTTCCCTGCCTGCCAGGCGACCAGCCAGCCAGAGTCCCCAACACCAGCCATCACTGAGGATGGGCCCACCGCTCCCTGGCAGCGAGCCAGTGTGGATTTTAACCGACTTCCTGATGGATCCTATATGGTGATACTCATGGATGATTTCTCCTGATACCTGGAGGTAGAGATTGTGCCAACCACTGCTGCGTCAGAGATCACCCCAGAAATTGACTAAATGATGGCCATCCACGGGCTGTTTGGAGAGATTCGCACAGATAACTGCCTGCCTTTTAGTGGTCATGAGTGGGCCGAGCACCTATGTTCCAGGAAAACCAAACATCACCGCATCACGCCTCGGTGGCCCAAAGCCAATGGGGAGGCGAAATGATTTGTTAGAACCCTGACAAATGTAATTCACATTGCAGTGGCAGAAGCCAGGAACATAGAAAGTGCCATCTACAATTTCTTGCGAGAATATCTGCTTACGCCACCCTGCACCACTGGTATCACCCCCAGCAAGCAGGGTTTTGCACGGAAATTGTTAGATACCATTCCACATTGAAGGAAGTGGCCCAAATAGGGTCACCCGGGTCACTCACGACCACCTCTCCGCCTTCCCAATAAATGAAGAGTCGGTCAGACAGTAGAGAATACAAACCAGTTAGTTTATTATAAAATACGCTGCAGCAGAGCCCAGTCTGACAAGTCTCCTTAGATGACTGCCGAGGGGTCTGACCCTCGCCCGCTCAGTAACACAAAATATACATTCCCAACCCCTCTAAAGTCCCGCCCAAACTGGAATTTTCCAGTTCAGGCCATGATGAACAAAGGAGGCAAACAAGGATGAGAGACGGCACAGAGCTGGGTACATGCTATCTCATCCCCAAGGCCACTTGGCCGGTGTCTACCATTATAAGATGGGGGAACGAGTTTAACTAACAGCAAAGGTATGCAACAATAGATAGTACATTCATTAGTGCAGCAAAGCTTCAACCTTGAGAAGTACGAGCTGGAGGCACAGGGCCAGCCTTTCTGCTGAGGCAAGCATCATGAGACAGAAGCCTGATCTTAGTTACAGAGCAAGATGGCGCCAATAAAGATGGCGCCATGAATGCTAACTTAACATGGAATAGAGTTCGAGCATAGCAAAGGAAGCATTTTAATTCTGGGTATCACAGGAATAACATTTCAAATCTAACAACATCACCCTCTGTGGGCCGACCAACCGAATCCCCCTGACTCAAAACAGGCCCTCAACAATGAATAGGCCTCGAGGTGATGTCATGCCAGCCCCTGCATTCTCCGTTTTGGAGACAGAGTCCTAGTCATGGATCGACATCCAGGTGAAAAGTTCCGCCTACCTTTTGAGGCCTCCCCTTGGATGGTAACTGGCATCAATGGCACCATGGTCACTGTCAGGAGCAGGACATAGATTGCCACCCGGAACATTTCTCACTTTAGAAGAACTTAGGCCATGTCTGAGAAGGACACCATAGACTACCAGTCACTGGGAAGTCCATACATCGAGAATGCCTCAAACACTTATGTCTCCTGTGCGTCATTGCTGGCTCAGCCAACCATAGCGCCACCAGCCGTAGTGCCACACTCAGTGGGACAACACCAGGAAGAGTGTATGCTCCCCGTATCCAGGGTAGTCACCCAGGAGTCCACCCAGAAGAGTGGTAGAGGGCGGAACCACCTGAGGTCCAACCCTGAACCCTCTCAACGCTATGCTATCTTTGTATCTGACTGACAACCTAAATGTGCAGCCGACATTCTGAGAAGTAGACATGAGCAGGTGCCAAGCTACTGTTTTCCTGAGTTCACTGACTATATGTGTTTTAAAGTGTGTTTTGGTTGTAGCGTGTATCCTTTAGTTCTATTTTAAAGGAGGGATGTAGTGTTGCATCACTAGATGAGCACACTAGGTTGTATGCCAGAGGGAGGAGGAGTTCAGGGTGTTACCCTGCGGACGTCATACCAGTTAGTTTGCCCTGACGTCTAGCATCTGGAAATGAATAAATACCTGTAAGGCAGGCGTGGTTCAATGTGGAGCCACGAGGTTATGAGCAAACCTGTGTCTGTCTCCTTTGTAAGGGCTACACCAGCGGCACTCAACACCTTCCTAGACAGCAAGAAACACAGGAGAATTCCTGGGGGCTTTTTGGTCGGCAGCTTACCCAGAATCCTTCTGTTATTTCTTTCTGTCTGAGACAAGGATGCGACGCAGAGGGAATGGAAGGCTGGTCTGAAGGGAGGGGAGTGGTATGTAATATGTACCTAATTAAGTGGGAGTAAAGAATGTTGGGGATAGAATAGAGAATTTAGAATTGCAATATAAATGTTGAGCAACTGACAGTTGCAGCTGTCAGTTGCTCATGATTCCTGATGGGTGACGTGCTTTACTAAATAATTCACTTACATGAACCTGGATGTTGGCATAGTATTGTACCTCTTTACACTGGCGACGAGGATGGGATGTCGAAAAGGGAAGAAGGATCTTATGGATCTGTATTCACGGTGGGTGGAAGTCACGGGGTGCAAGAGGTAACCTCTAATGTGATGACTAAGTTTCTAAGAGAAATATTTAAAAGAGAAAGTTATTCTACATCTATTCTCTCTGACAATGGTCCTCAATTTATTTTAAAAACAATGGAGGAATTTTTGCAATCCTTTAGTATTGCACATCGGAAATGTACTGTTTATCATCCAGAGACTAATGGAACTCTGGAGAGATTTAGCAAAGTAATCAAAGAAAATATACAACTCTCCAGAGTGCACAGTTTAAATTGGAAAGATGAGTTGCAAAAATGCATAACCACATAGAATGACACCACATACATGAAAAGGTAAATCATAGTTTGAGTTATTTAAAGGGAGGGCTCCCAATACCATTTTGTGCCCAAGGTGGATGGATTGGGACAAAGGAATAAAGTATAATGGAGTGGGTGAGTGGAGAAAACATGAACAGGAGTTGCAGAAGAAAAGGAAGGACAACTTTGATAAAAAGAAAGCAATAAAAGAAAATGTGGGAGATTGGGTAAAAATAAGAGTGCCGGTGTGTTGTATGCTTTGGTCAAAATTCACTAGACCTTTTTGGGATCCCTCCCTCCCTCCGGGTTTGTGCATAGTAGGTGGAACTTTACACAAGTGCACCGTATGCCATTACACCAATGACACACGTAAAAAGGCCTGGTCACACTTACTGATACTGGTTCACAATACACAGTATAGTGCCACCACTAGTACATGCCAGACCCATGACAGAGATAGTAATCCACTGCCAGCTAAATGAGGTGATACTTTGTGCTCCCCCTTTTAATGTGAAGGGACAAGTCTAGGGCCTCCCTCATGTCAAGGGACTTGCCTAGGCTTCTATGCATACACTAAATTAGCATCAGGTTAGGGTCAAGATAAAAAACCACGATAGTAGATACCCACAGTTGGACACTCAGGTCAGGGGAAAGCATCTCTACACTATGCAGGGGACATTCCTAATCCAACACTTCTCAAACAGGCCTGAATATACACCAGCACCCTGTTGCTGACTGCACCCTGCCCAGCTTTTCTTCTCCTCACCTCTCCTCCGCCAGTTACTACTTCTCACTTCCTGTCTGTCTCTTTTTGTACACCCGTGTTCCATCCTTTCCTCCCCGAGTCCCTCCCCTCCCAATCTTTTTTTTTTTATCCAAATCCATCTATCTAACACTAACATTCTGACTACCACTGTCCTTCTGTTACCTTAAACTATTTCCCACCTTCTAATCACATCTCTGCCGCCCCTTTACTGCCCAGATCCTTCTTCCACTCTCCTCTGGTTTCTCATTATTAACCTCATACACCAACTCCAGCAGGCCACCAACTGAACAACTGTCCTTTCTGCCCTCCACCATTGCACTCCTCAGATAAATGACCCAAGCCCTCCACAACCCACCCATCCTGTTTCGTTCGACCCACTCCTCACTATTTTCTTCTCCGGAAGCCATCATATTCTCACCCTATCACCTTCCAGCTTTGGACAGATCACCTCAGACACAATTTCCCATTAGAGGTCTGTCTCTGCTTTGAAATCCTGAAATACAGTAGATCCCGAATTGGGGCCTGGCTTTCCAGGCAGCGAAATTACGGAATTTCCTTGGTGCTTGTATCAGGAACGTCTGTAACCATCTGGATGGTTTTCCCACACACCTGAGTTACCCATTGGTTCAAGCTCTCAGGAAAGCAAACGTATTCAGCATAAGAAGCATATACCCACTACAAAACTACTTTTAACTTAACGTTTGAATTCCTCTCAGTGGTGACATACGTGAAGGTGTACACTGAAAAGAGAGGGACCAACTGGAGTTGTTTTGACATGAAAATTATGTCTCAACGCCAGATATCTTTGTTTGTATCCAGACTTTCTTTCTACTTTATTTTTAATGCACCTTCATTATATGATAAAGTGACTACGAGAGAAACTGTGCAGATTGAAGGCCATTAATTAACAATTGACATAAAATCATCTGTGATAGCCCGTGTATTCCCCAAAAACTATGTGTATCTCCAATCTCATCTCTATATCACTCGGACAACTTTTCTTCCTTCCGCTCATTCTTGTATTACATCTTTTGTTTATTCCCTTGTTTTCATATATCCTTCCTGCTATCAGTTGTTCCTGCAACATACAATTTTTAGGGGTATTGTCCTGTTATTATATACCAATTCTTCTACGTTCATATTAATGCCTGTCTATTTGTGGCCTTTATAAGCTATTGGGTGTCTTAGTCTTCAGTCTGATGAAAGCGAGAAGACAGATAGATGTATGTGCTTAGTTGTGAAAATGTATACCTCAAGAGTTTGACAGATTCCCAAGGCAATTATTACTGAGTGGCATAATTTCTTTATCACATAGGAGCTGGAGTCAACGTACCCTGACTTTTGCTTCTCCGGTTTGTTTAGCTAGAGGTGCAAGCAGCATTGTGGGGAGACGCCCCATGTCTAATACTTGATTAGCTTGTCCTAACCTAGATCAGCAGCTGTTTCTTAAGACAGACCTTGGCACGCCCTATAAGATTCTCCCATCCCGAGCTGGGGCATGCTTGTTTTTTTTTAATAACCATTGCAATTTTTTTATTTTTAACTTTTAATGCAGTATCAGCATTATTCAAAATATAAGGACTGCACTTGCCAAAGATCGATACATATTTCCTCCAAGAAGTATTAACACATTCCGACTCAGTTGAGGCATTGTCGATATTGTCTTTCCTCGCACAGCTTCTACTGCAAAGCACTGAACATTCTGTTTCTTACACTGTATATCATTACAGTCTCTTCAAGAACAGACATGAAACTTCAATGGCTGCAGGCAAAATACTACCCAGCTTATCCAGTCATAAAAGGTACTCCTGTTTCCCTAGTAACTTGCTTTCCTTTTATCGACCTCTTTGAATAATCCTTTGCCACTGAAATCTGAGACTAAATAACCCGAAGTTTACACACGAATAATTTTTAGCATCTGCATTGACATCTTTGCAGTTTTAAGAGCTGCCATTTATGATCACTTCTCAGTGTACACCGCCGAGGCTGTATTTCTAGTTATCCAGTCGAGAGCGTCTTGAGAAGCCTGGACAAGTTCATTTTGTTTCTGTTAAACGAAGCAAAAACCAGTGATTTTCTCTTCAACGCCTTTTACAATTGTTGAATACTCCCAACTTTCTGACAAAGAAACCTGCAATATTTCCACGGAGACGGTGCCCTCGATTGTTTTTTATGTTGTAGAGCAAGAGAACAATAAACACAGAAGATGACCCTAACCTGTGTGATTTCAAGGTTGCCTGTTATTTTTCATTGGCCTTTTGGTTAGAAAAGTTGTACTGAACACTTGGACACATCTTGGTACAAAAGGAGGATGTCATAAGAACTTAATCTAACAAAACACACCTCCTGCGAACGTTGCATTCATCTAGAGAGCTGCTTCACTCCCAAAAAAAAGTATGCAAACCTTTAGCTAAGGATTTTTTATAGGATTGTGTTATTATTGTGCTTCAGGTGTCCAAGTAATAGATGGACAGTTTGCCCACGAGAAGTGACAGTTAGTGAGTTAATATACAGACATGTAATTGAGTGAATGAATCGCTGACCTTTCTAAAAATGTGTGATAGTTGTATCGCCGGACAGTAAAATGCTTTTGCATAAACAAAACATTTTTAAATATTTTCTTTGAATTTCACTACAAATTTAAAATAAACATTGGCAAATTCAATAGGTCTGGCGGTGGCTGCTTGTCTTTTGGCTTTGTCAATATTTGTTTTGGCATGTGTTTTTGTAAAAACTTTGTTAGGGGACCTGTCAGGCCAGACTCTCGCCAATATTTAAAAAAACATTATCTGAAAGCAAAAATGATTGTTGGGTCTCAAAAAGCACACTTTTCCATAGTAGCCCCTGCCACTGAAGGGAACTAGTTTGTATGCCATGTGCTCCTTGTGAAAGCCAGTTGCTCACATTGAAGTTAGCCAATGGCTGAAATGGTGGACCCATTTCCCCTAGCTGTAAGCTGTAGTGGGTGAACAAAATGTAAATGACACAGCAACATACCAATGGATGAAGATTGCCTGCAGAAAACCCCAGAAAGTATTAATGATTTACCTCGGGGTCAAGAGCTCTTCTGCTGTTCGTGGATCCCCAGAGACTTTAAGTTCTGAAAAAGAAAGAAAACTCATCATAAAAGTAAAGGAAAGAGAAAAGAGACAAGAAAAGAGAAAACACAAGCAAGGGGAAAAAAAGACTCCCCAATTCTACAGGATCCGGACGCGAACCCGAAGGGAGAGAGATGGAAGACAAGGGGGATGACAGGAAGACACTGACAAAAAGATAAAGAGTCACAAACTGCAGTGGAGAAGCAAGGCGTGAGACGGATGGTTCCCGCCCAACTGCAGTGACGTGCAGCTCTGACAGGACGAGGTTCCAGGAGCTGAAGAATGAGTAGGGGCGCAACCGCTTACAGCCCAGCACTTCCCAGTCGCACAAAGAACTAGACGAGCGCCACGCTTCTGCCATGTTTCAGGACGAACGTGGCTTATTCAGACGAGCCGAGAGTTTGGGGGTGGTCAACCAAACTGAGACAACCGCTGTAAAATTCCAGAAGGCCCAACAGGCAGAACCGGGGGCAGCCAAGGGTTGAGTGAGGAAATAGAGCAATCCTACCACCCACGGAGATACTCCAGAGCATATATACATATAAGAAAACAAAGAAAAAATGTACATTTTGGGATGCAATGTTCTTTGTTGTAAACTACGGAGCTAGCAAGAGACCATTTAGGTAAGGCTGTGATCAGAATAAACCAGGCCACACTTCTAAATCCTACGAACGAGATGGGAGCAGTAAGGAAAAGACAAGTAGTGAGCCATTAATCTGAAAAGGCACATGATTTTGTCACTATAAGCACTATGCGAAGAACTAGCTTTAATAACAAACCATGATAGACAAAAAAACTAGAACAAAAAAATAGATAACAGTTTAGAGGAAGAACACCCTTGCTTGATTATTATCTTTTGTTCCTCTGAGGGTGGGAGTTACGAGGTGCAGCCGACTGGAAAGACCTGGAGAAGAAAAGAAAAACAATAGTCTGGGTGATTCCCCACACAACCGATGGATGAATGGACACACAAAGAACGTAATAACACTTTTGGGTCTATGACTAAATGTATTTTAAAGAGAGCCCGTTATTTGCCCTGCTGATTACAGCCAAGCCTTTAACAATTTTAAATATAATTTTAATAAAATCAAAAGGTATTGGCTAATGCCAGACCCAAACGCACTGTCAACTTGGAGCTGCTTCTAAGCAAAAAAAGTATTCGTAAGGCACCAGTATTTTTTTAGCTTCATATACAACATAGAGCTTTATGTAACACATAAGTGTTAACCTATATCTGTGGTTCAGGGTGTGCTCTACTAGATGTTACATGTTTGCGTGTGATTATGCCAGACGAGTCTGCAGCTCCCTTGCCTGACTATGGATGTTTAGATATCACAAGTTAAGTTTGTGTGCGTGTTGCCGTTTTGACAGACTTTTTCCATATTTGTCGAGATGAGCTTATGAGGGAAGAGCTGGTGTAGTCTCCACGTTAGTGTCCACTTCCATTCCTAAGGCACATCTATGAATCATAGAGTGTGGAAGAAAGAAGTTTCCAAGTCGGGCAGACTTGTAGTTCTGAGGCACTGTTAATTCCCTGGAGGAGGATTGAGGTTCTACAAAACTCAATTCTGTTGGGATGGTTGATTGTGGTGGGGAGCGAGAAACCACAGTGGGTCTTCATGTATAGCTGTTTTTGACGCATAGGTAAATCAAATCTTTCCTTGTTGCAGTGGGAAGGTGATCTTAATGAAGATTCTTTTATACCCAACCACTGTATTATAAATTGAATTGCATATTAGAATTGTTTGTTGCCACCCAAGAAAAACATTATTATTTGGAAGATTTCAGAATTCTGTTTGAAGCCTTACTTTTGTCTATGAAGGGACATGTTTATTAGTCAACCATGCTGTGCTTTAATAATGCTGATCCTCATACAGATCATATGTCAACCAAATGCATGAATTTTGACGACCTGGTGGAAGCACAGTCAATCAATCGGGGGGATTGTAAGCACGCTACTCACCCGTGAGGGTCTCAAGGCGCTGAGGAGGGGGGGTCCGCAGATCTGTTTAGCCGAAGAGCCAGGCCTTGAGGGTCTTCCTGAAGGTGTTAAGGGAGGCGGCGCGTCTGATGTCTGCCGGTAACTCGTTCCAGGTCCTGGCTGCAATGTGAGAGAATGATCTCCCGCCTGCTCTGGCTCTGTGGATGCGCGGGGTTTCGGCCAGTGCGAGGTTGGAAGATCGGAGGTTTCTTTTGGGTACGTGGAAGTTGATTCTGTCGTTGAGGTATTCGGGTCCGTCGTTGTGTAGGCATTTGTAGGCGTGAGTGAGGATTTTGAAGGTGACTTTTTTCTCCACAGGGAGCCAGCGGAGTCTTCGTAGGTGTTGGCTGATGTGTTCGTGCCGGGGGATGCCGAGGACGAGTCTAGCGGCGGTGTTCTGTATTGTCTGGAGTTTGCGGAGTAGGGACTTATTGATGCCGGCGTAGAGTGCGTTTCCATAGTCCAGTCTGCTGGTGATGAGTACGTGAGTGACTGTCCTCCTTGACTCAGGGGGGATCCTTTTGAAGGTCTTGCGGAGGGTGTTGAAGCAGCTGGAGGTGACGGCGTTGACCTGTCGGTTCATGGTGAGGGATGAGTTGAGTACGATGCTGAGGTTTTTGGCATGGTCCGAGGGGGTAGGTGGGCTTTCGAGGGCGGTCAGCCACCACGTGTTGTCCCACGCTGAAGGGGTGGTTCCAAGGACGAGGACTTCTGTCTTCTCGGCGTTGAGGTTCAGGCAGCTGTTGGTCATCCAGACTGCGACGTCTTGCATTCCTTTTTGGAAGTTGAGTCTGGCGGTGGCGGGGTCTTTGATGAGGGAGAGAATGAGCTGGGTGTCGTCGGCGTAGGAAACGATGTTGAGGCCGTGTTGTCGGACGATGGCTGCGAGGGGGCCATGTAGATGTTGAAGAGGGTCGGGCTCAGTGATGACCCCTGTGGGACTCCGCAGGTGATTTTTGTGGGGCGAGAGAGGAAGGGTGGCAGTCTGATCCTTTGGCTTCTTCCGGTGAGGAATGATCGGATCCAGTCCAGGGCTGTTCCTTGTATGCCGAGCGTCGTGTAGTCTGGCGACTAGTGTGCAGTGGGAGACGGTGTCGAAGGCCGCTGACAGGTCGAGTAGGATGAGGGCTGCGGAGTGGCCTTGGTCCAGGAGGGTGCGGATGTCGTCTGTGGCGGCGAGTATGGCGGTCTCGGTGCTGTGGTTGCTCCGGAATCCGGATTGGTACGGGTCGAGGACGGCGTTGTCTTCGATGAATCGTGTCAATTCCCTGTTGACTGTTTTCTCTGCCATTTCAGTGCATTGATTGTCGCTGTGCATAAGCATGAGGTGTTGTGAAGAGTGCCACTAGAGGTCCATTGAGTTATTTGCGGTTTTCGGGGGTCATATGTGGAAACCGCTTCTAATTTGCATCTGTAGGTTCCATTAGGGTATGAGGTTGATCAAGTCCTGTCAAAAGACCAAATGTTGTGTTGAAGGCACTGATAAACCTCTGATGGAGTCATATATGCAGTTCATTAAGGAGCATGAATGAGCCAAGCCCATGGTAACATGCCATTGGAGGCACTGTCAAGCCATCAGGGAGTGTTATATGGAGTCCATCCTGAAGCATCTATATGCCCTACTCTGTGGAGGCACTGTTAAGCGAAGGAGGAGCTTTATATGGAATTCACCCATGTGCGAGTTGGCATTCAAGGAAGGAAAAGAGAGGAGAAAGACAGGGGTTCTGGTCCAAGGCCACATCTGGCACTAACCACACTTAAGAGTTAAGTCGCCAAAGGAAATCGCCCTTAACCTCTGTCCAACAGAAGTTGCCTGAGGAAACTGCCCTTAACCTCTCTGCCCTTTATCTTGATACCGGGGCTAGATGCCCTCAGAGGTGAGGCTAATTGAGGTAAGGGATGTGATGACAGGGGTGACTAATTCAAGATTGTTCTCAGTGAAGGAGGAGAGATTAAGCCTTGGAGAGAGGGTAAGTAGTTGAGGGGGAGAGTCAGTTGATGCGTCAATGCAGTGACCAGGAAATATGTAAGCCTTGTGGAATGTAACAACAACACCTAGCACTATGCAAAGCCTTTAAAAAATACTAGAAGAGCGTTATATTTCTAGCAATTTCTGTACCTGTTGAAGCAGTCCACTTTTTTATTTCAGAAGAGTCAGGGTAGGCACTACTTGCAAAACAGGTGCAACGGTCAGGCAAATTTTGCTCCCGCTCCGTGACCAACATAAGAACTTTTTGAATAGGAGATTCCAAATCTGTTTTGAGGGAGATTCCATCTTTGTTTGGAAGAAAAATCATATGTCTGTTTTAGGGAAGATTCTGTCAGTTAGAGAACAGAGGCTATGCCTGCTCCATTTATGTGAAGCACTTCATGTCAGAGTTTTAGTACGCACAGTGTCTGTGTTGTGTGGAAATCGTATACAGTTCTCTGTGGAAAATCTGTTTTGGGAGCATTCTGTGAATATTGTGGGAGGAGTGTTGGAGCCATGACTTCTCAGGATAGTCAGCCTATCACTTATGGGTGGTGGCTAGTTCGGTGTCAATCAATCAATCAGGGGTTTGTTAAAGCGCGACTACTCACCTGTAAGGGTCTCAAGGCGCTAGGGGTGGGGGGGTGCAGGTTCCATTCCATCAAGGAGGGGTCTGTCGAAGAGCCAGGTTTTGAGGTTTCTTGCGAAGATGGGGAGCGATGTTGTCTGTCTGAGGTGGAGCGGAAGGGCGTTCCATGCTTTGGCCGCGAGGAAGGAGAAGGAGCGGCCTCCCGATCTGGTCTTTCTGGTGCGGGGGACCATGGCGTAGGAGAGCTGGGCTGATCGTAGGGTCCTTTCGGGTGCGTGGAATTTGAGTCGGCTGTTCAGGTATGCTGGTCCGGTGCCGTGGAGGGCCTTGTGTCCGTGGGTGAGCATCTTGAAGGTGATTCTCGCCTCGACGGGGAGCAAGTGGAGTGTGCGCAGGTGCTGGGAGATGTGGCAGTGTTTTGGCAGGTTGAGGACCAGTCTTGCGGCGGAGTTCTGGATTTTCTGTAGCTTGCGGGTGAGGTTTTTGTTTATTCCGGCGTAGAGTGCGTTGCCGTAGTCGAGTCTGCTTGTGACCAGGGCGTGAGTGAAGGTCTTTCGGTGTTCGAGTGGGATCCATTTGAAGGTCTTACGAAGGAGGCGGAGGGTGTGGAAGCAGGAAGACGAGACAGAGTTGATCTGGCGGTCCATTTTGAGCTCGGAGTCCAGGATGATTCCCAGGTTGCGTGCGTGGTCCGTGGGGGTTGGCGGGTTTCCGAGGGCGGGGTCCACCAGGTGTCGCTCCAGGCGTCGGGGTTTGGGCCCATGATGAGTACTTCTGTTTTGTTTGTGTTTTTGTTGGTGTTTAGTTGTAGGCAGCTGGTGTCTGTTTTAGTCGTTTTACCCTCTGTTTCCTGGAGGTTTCATGGGATGTGGTTTATTGACAGGTGATGATGAAATGTTTCAGTTCTGAACTTTGTTGTGATACAGTACCCTGTCCGCAAGCCTTGTTGAGATAGACATAGTGTCGTTCAGAAATGTGATGCCATTTTCTTGCCAACCAAAATACCTGTGGGGAAGCATTGTAACTAAATGTCATGACATAATTATGGTGGAGGTGCAGCTTGTGACAGGAATGACCCTTGCACCGTGTACACTTATGTCTTCCTATCCTGAGTGTTAGACTGAAAGTATCTTGTAAGCTGGTTTTTGATTTTGGCCTGAGCCTCACACCGATTCAGTGTGTATGCGAAGACGTTCGCCTGTTACCTCAAGTGAGTAAGATCTAGACTTTGAGGAGCGCACCATGTGTTCCCTCATTTGTCTGATGGTGAACTGTCACCTGTTTCATGGGTTTAGCTGATGGAACAGTGGTGGCAGCGTACCGTGTTTTGTAACCACACCTTTTTATCTGTGCACCGGAGTGGAGGCCTACAGGTTCACTCATATTAAGTTGTGCTTTTATGCGCTAACCCAGATACTAGCTTGACATCCTGAGTCAGTGTTATGGATGTATGATTCCTCTCTGGTGCATGCATTGTGTGTGTGAGTGAACCAGAGCAGTAGATGACTACAAGTTCCTTTTTGGAAGCCCCTGACCTCTGCCTGGTCGCAACGTGAAGGTGAAGTTGTTTTGTCCGCTATTGCAAGTATATTGCTGACATTCCTGAAGCTGGAGGATAGAAAGCTAGACACTGAAACGTGGAAAGTGATAACAATGCTCCTTTAGAAATGTAGTCATTATGCTAAGTGAGGCTGCTTTCTGAGCACCACCATTGCATCTTGTAAAAGTCACCGCCCTAATTGCGACCACTTTTACTGAATGCTTTTTATGAACATAAGGCCCAATCTTCCTTTGAGGAGCATCACTTAACACAAACGTTGTGTCTGGAGTACAGCCTGGAGAGGACACATGAAAGAAGGACCACCTCTTATCGGTCCTAAAAGTTGAGATGGAGAATCCAAATCCCCGGTTTGCTCTGACCAAGGAACAGACTGCTCTTTTGAGTACTCAGAGGACTCCTGTGCAACCAGGGCTGATGTCTGCCTGACTCTACGCTTTCCAGAGGTGAGGGGATATCACCTGGAGTCTTATTGTGAAGAAAGAAATTGTTACCCCTGCCCTGAAGCACCTGGAGACTAACCTCCTTGCTTAGTGAGGAAAGGAGCATGCCAACCCTGCAGGAGGTGTGATTTTCCTGGTAGAACCAGAAGTAGCTTGACCCATCCGTTCACACTGGAGACTGAGGAGAGTGATCTACATGCTCTAGAGGACTCTCTCCAAGTTGCGACAGAGCTGGAGTCCTGCATGCATGCGCTGACTCTGGGCGACTGCGGTCCGTTGTGGTCCCGGCCCAAATGCTGTAATACCTTCAGCTGGAATGTCTCCTCCCAAAACTGGGATTGATCCAGAAATGTGCTGCAGTTTCACACAGCCTTGCAAAAGGATTTGACAGAATCCACTTTGGTTAACAAATAACATAAAGGGACTGCTAAATGAACTGAGGGTACAAAGTAGTAAAAGGGGTAATCTGCACCTGTGTTTGATATTTGCCCAGACCAAACTTCATACCTGGAAAAAGTCGGAGAGGGAAAATTACGCCCTCCAGCCACCCACCACAGAGCACAGTTGCCTTACCTATTGAAGCTTTCGTATCTGTTGCCTGTCTAGTGTAGTATTGCGTTTTCTGTGTGTATTAAAGAACTGTTCTTAGTGAAAGAAGTTGCTGAGATTTGAAGGAGATCACACATGAAAGGAGGTTTTTGAGCTAATGGTTTCTAATGACTGGATCAGAACTCTGTACTCTTTCACATTGAAGTTATTGTGTAATACTCCATTGACTCCTCCAATGAAAATTATTTCCATTAAAACTTCTGCATGAGCTAGCTCCCTACTAACACTGACACTGAGTAGTTTCTGAATTCCTCATGAGATACTAGAGCATAATGGGCTTCAGTATGAGTTGTCAGTTGTTTGGGTCGGACATACTAAGGACACACACTCCAATTGCAGCTGGTATTCTCACACCAAATAACAGGCATTACAAGTTATTTCACTTGAAATGGGCAATAACATGTGGACCCGGAAATACTGAGTCCTTGCCCACATGTCCGTCCCCCTTCCTTACTGAATACCATACCCTTTTTCACTGCACTTAACACTTGCTTTGAGAACATGGTATATAGTGCCTGGGGCAGTGGTTTATGTCAAACAAGCAGAGATGGGTAGTGGGCTCAGGAGGGCAGAGCTGAGGCGAGATTGGTTGCTTCCCCATACTGCAGGGGCCAAGGAGGGCCAGGCTGTGCCCCTGCCCAGAGCCCCTGCTTGCTGTTTGTCAGTGTGAATCCACACCTGGTTAATCCGGTGTATGTGCGGGAATACTGGCATAGCTGCCCAGGTTTCAGATTGCCATGTGCAACATTTTCATAATTTCAGTGTAATTATGAGTGACATTTCAATGACTGAGTGACACATTCTTGTGGGCAAAATCAAACAATGAAGATGAGGGAAACATATACATATCAGCAATGATAAACTCTAAGAAGATCTTAAAACTGCTGTAAAGCACCAGAAGTGGAAGGGCACTAACCTGCACTTGTGTGTCGAGGTCAGGATTTCTAACACAGGCGTCGGTCTTCCTGTAATTTAACTCAGCCAGCGCTGGGCAGCAGCAGCAATTCCCGGGTGCCCCGCCGGCAGGCAGGCAGGAAATGGAAATAATTAAAAACATCTTGCCAGAGCCTGTGCCTATGGGACCCTCCTCCCGCAGTATCTTGAGAGTCTGTCCACGTTGGACCCCACCTGTGAGAGCCCTGGCACCAGCGGCTTTATTCTGGCACCGGCACAGAAGTAGCTAGAAAGTTTACTGTCAGCACCAGGCTCTGCTGACTTACCTGACGCTGCTGGCTGTGCTTAAAGTAATTTGTTTCACTGGTACCAGTGTTGTCACCGCACACTAGCGCTACTTTGGGCCCTCAACATGGATCTTCTCAGCTGCCTAAATATCATAAATTAAGAATGAGCAATCAGCTGACTCGGGAGCGGCAGCAGACAGCACAGGCATTGGAAAGCTTCAGGAGAGTGAGGTGCATTGGTACTTACAGCCATCCATGACGCTGTAATTATTTCAAAGACAGTAGACTTCATTACTACTTCTGCTCGATCCTAATAAAAATGATTACCAAGCAGCTGAGTGGTGTCCGCCCCGGTTGGCGTGCTGCTACCTGCCCTGCCTCAGTCCCTAGCACCAGATCACACCAGCAGGGTGTCGCAGAGCTACTGCAGCACCAGGCTCTGCTGACTTAACTGACGCCGCTGGCTGCACTTAAAGTAATTTGTTGGACTGGTACCAGTGTTGTCAACACATGCTAGCACTATTCATTTAAAGCAAATTTTAGCTCAAGCAGAGTGAGAGTTCACTCCAGGGACTCACTCACTTTGCGGCAAGCAGCAATTCATATGGGCCGCCGAGTCGTGGGCAGAACAGCTCCTGCGGCAAATGCCGGCCCGCATTGATTCTGAGGGTCAGCAGCTGTGTGGACAGACTGGTGTGTTCTGGGCTGACCAACTCCAGCGCCGCGACCCACTGCAGAAGGTTCACTCAGGTTCACTCAGTTGCCCGTACCCCAGTGGGGTGAATTGGCTCCCTCCGGTCCCTGGATCATCATTTTTAATGTAAATTACCACTGCACAACGCGGTGCGAGCAGCACTGCCATGAGCCCGCCAAAACTACATCTATGAACTGCAGCCGCGCGCACCGCTATGGGCGGCAGCAGGACCTCCCGCAGCGCCTATTAAAGTGTGTGTCACAAAATTCGTCCCGACTTCACCCCAGGCTGATCTGTCTCGGTAGTAACCATTGGACAGTAACTCACACGGCCTGTCATGAATGTATCTAATATGCTGTTTCGCAGCCGCCGGTGTCTGGGGTTGAATGCTAGTATTGTTGTTACAATGTATCCAGAGTAGCAGCTACAGTTGCGGAGTCTGAGCCAGCCCCCGGGAGTAGGCGCACACGGCACTCTGTCACTCCCCCGCGCTCAGCGTGACATACATATACAACACCACAGTATTGTACTAGACGAAACAACAACAGCGTGGGAAAGAGGCCATGCCTTTTAATGTGTCCAACCAAATATATCACCCCTCTGTGGGACATTAAGTGCACAATAGTTATTCGCCTTCGTCTGGTTTGAGGGCCTGAGGCACAGGCACATAAAGAGGATGATGCACAATGAATTATATTATTGACTGGCTGAAAGGTCAGGAATGCTATTATCACATCAGTCTGCCGGCTCAGTTGCCACCCCTCCTTCCCCTGTCTATCTAAGTGGTCCGTGCATTGCTGTGAGTGTTTTTCCCTCCCATAGCGACTGGCCCTGTTACAGGGCTCATTTCTCTTCTGTCCATTTCAGTTCGTTTTGCGCACAATTTTTTCCGATTGCCTGCCTCCTGTTCTGGAAATGTTGTAAATGCGAGCAGCTGACCAGTGTTACTGCTTTGCCCTCCCACCTACTGTGTCTCCATGTGTTCTCCCCTTCGCACCTTAGCTTTCACTTATGAGTCACACAGTTTTTCATCTTTAGCATTAATTATGTTTCACTTGCTCGGAGCTCCGTTGCTCCGTTTCTGTAAACAGGGCTGTAAATCTTGTTCTTAATCTGATCACAAATGTGGCAGCTGTGTCTCTGTTCCCAGTGGTAATTCCTCATTCTTAGTCCTCTAGCCAGTGCTGCTAGTTGCTTCTCAGGTCCCAGTGATAATTCACATTCTTAGTCCTCTAGTCAGTGATGCAGCTGCTTCTCTGGTCCCAGTGGTAATTCCTAATTCTTAGTCCTCTAGGCAGTGCTGCTAGTTGCTGCTCTGGTTCTGTCAGTAATTCCTCATTCTACGTCCTCTAGATAGTGCTGCTAGTTGTTTCTCTGGTCCCATTGGTAATTCCTCATTTTAGGCAGTGCTACTACTCTGGTCCCATCGGTTATTCCTCTAGCCAGTGCTGCTAGCTGCTACTCTGGTTCAGTCAGTAATTCCTCATTCTAAGTCCTCTAGGCAGTGCTGCAGGCTTTGTCTCTGTTCACAGTGGTAATTCCTCATTCTAACTTCTCTAGACAGTGCTGTAGCTGAGTCTCTGTTCCAAAAGGTATTTTCTCATTCTTAGTCCTCTGGATAGTGCAGCTAGCTGCTACTCTTGTCCCGTCGGTAATTCCTCCTTCTAAGTCTTCCAGTGCTGCTAGCTGCTTTTCTGGTCATGGCGGAAATTCCCACATTTTAAGTCCTCTAAGCAGTGCTGAAGCTGTGTCTCTGTTTCCGGTGGTAATTCCTCATTCTAAGTCCTCAAGACAGTGCTGCTAGCTGCTTCTCTGGTCCCAGTGGTAATTCCTCATTCTAAGTCCTCTAGACCGTGCTACAGCTGCTTCTCTGTTCCCGGTGGTAATTCCTCATTCTTAGTCTCAAGTCAGTGCTGCTAGTTGCTTCTCTGGTCCCGTCAGTAACTCCCCCATTCTGAATCTTCTATGCAGGGCTGCAGTTGTGTCTTTGGTCACAGTGGTAATTCCTCATTCTCAGTCCTCTAGGCATTGCTGCTATCTGCTTCTCTTGTTCTGTCGGTAATTCCTCATTCTAAGCCCTCTAGACAGTACTGCTAGCTGCTTCTCTGGTCTAATCAGTAATTGCTCATTCTAAGTTCTCGAGGCATTGCTGCAGCTGTTAGGGTGACCAGAATTTTAAAGCCAAAATCTGGGTGGAGGGGAGAGTTTGTGTAAAAAAAATTGAGTATAGGTGATAAAGTTAAAATCAAGCTACCCTCGCATGTAAAGAAAGGTTTTTCCAATTTTTTTTATGTATTTGTAAAATTGGGAAAACATCGGCTTATCTAAGCAATGGTTCCTGGTGTGGTCTATCCAGGTTAGCCAAAGTCAATGTTCTTACTCTTAATGAATGTGATGACAATGTTCCTGATTTCAGCAGTGACACTGTGAAGGTCAAAAATGTGGGATCTTCAAACTTTGTGTCGATGGGTTTGCTCGTAATTCCAATTTGTAAATTAGAAGGAGATGTTTACCAAAAAGATTTGAAGTTTTCCTTTTGTACTGATTATACAAAATTATTATTATTTTATTTTTATTCACTACCACACCTGGTCAGCCTATTAGCTGTGTCTCTGTTCATACATCCACCACACTCTAAACTGAAACACATAGATAAAAGACGTTGTCATTTACGAGTCCAATAGCTCTAAGTCTGACAAATGGGAGACCTCTTGCATTGCAAATGCTTGTTTCTGTAGTGATGGACATACCGATGAGTCTGATTGGCTATCGCCCTCCCAATGTGCGCATGGCAACCACAAAATACCTCCGCAGTTATGAACAGTGATGTCATAAAGGAGCTTTATGATGTAAAGAAAAGTTCACATATGTCACAGACACGGTGAGGCTGAAAATCCAGAGCGCATCAGGCTTACAAGTCATAGTTTAGAGCAGCATCAGGCGGTAAAGCCACACGGCAGCCTTAGCCAGAATCAGGCTGCAAAGTCAGAAGAACCTCAGACTGAAAAGGCGGAGGGCAGCTCCAATCTGGGATTTAACAATGTAGGACGGGACAAGGAAACCTCCGAACGGATTTCCGCAATCTTTACGCTGCCTCCTCAGGTACAGGGGAGTCCAAGAGTATCACCCAACCCTTAACGTTTCTGAAATGAAATCCAGTATAATGCTGGTGAAAATACCCTAGCCTGAGAGGCAGAAACACAGATCCTTTCCACCTCTACGCCGAATGGATACTTGAAGCAGAAGGCACAGTCTGGATAAATTATAGAAAGATGGTGAGACTAAAATTCATATCGCTACTCCTCTTTCTTGGTATTTGAACATTCAAGTCTAATTTCTTTAATTATTTCTGATCTTCTTAAGTATACAAGTATCTCCCATCCGCATTGTTTTTTTAATAGTGATTTGTTCTGTGTGTGCTTGTAACTTTTTTGAATTGGACTTTGAAATTGTGAATTACTGGCCATTCCACGCTTAAACTTTTTGTTTTGGTGCCACATCTACTACCCTTGTGTCTTTTGTGACTTCACTTGTTGTGATGCTAAAATGTTGGTGGGATTCTTTTGTTGTGATTAAATATTGTGAACTTCAAGTTTGGCTGCTCGTAAAGATGAAGAGCACAGGTCCCAATATGATGAGCAGAATGTGATAAATCCACATGTCACAGTTTTCCGTTATCCATTTCCACAGCCCGAGCCTCCAGACGGGAGCAGGGGCCTAACTTGATCGTGTGAGATTTAGGGGAG